>JBBPOE010000598.1:0-17956 GCA_038091295.1 Tylopilus felleus | reverse complement strand
TCGTTCCGACGACCCAAGACGGCCTATGGCGCTATCGTCTGGGGGATGTGGTCGAGATTTGTGGGTTCGATCCAACAGATGGTATTCCCGTTATCCGATTCGTCGAGCGTCGAAAGTAAGATTTCTCATGCAGCCTTATGGTGTCGTTGATCAGTTCTCTCGACAGTGTGGCGATCCGGTTCCCAGATTTCATGGTCACCGAGACAGAACTTAGGTCAGCAATGTCTTCAGTGACTCCCAATACTCTCGTCAACTGGACCGCTGCGATCGACGATCGACGCGTCCCTGCCACGATTGGACTCTTTGTCGAGCTAGCCCGGGCTGGGGATCAAGAGACCTATGACTCTCCTCAAATCAATTCCCTTACTCATGAAACACACTCCCCATTACCAGATCTCGCCCTCGCGCAGGACAAGTTACTCGACGAGCTGTTACAATTGAACGCAAACATTGCTTGGGCTCTCGAACACGACAAGTTTCGAAAACCGACTCTCTGGCTCGTCCGGCCTGGGACGTTTAGCGAGTTTGTGCAATTGAAGTTGGACGAGGGCAGTCGCAACATCGGACAGATTAAAATACCCGCCGCCCTGCCCAAGCCTGAGTACGTGACGTGGTTTTCAGAGCAGGTCGTGCAAGAGCTGTAATGTATGGTCTCGTTGTGAGTGGCTGCGCTTCCTGGCCTTTGCTCGTGGTGTTCCTGACGACGTTACACATAGGGATAAAGCGAATGGCGGTGTCGGCCAGTATGAAGAAGTTCCGTTAGTTCGCTTTTGATGATATTTTTGGTTTGACTGTACTTGTCAGAATATTTCTTCTCCAGAACAGAGATTTTACAAATTTGAGCCTGCTGAAATGCTTGTCACAGAACTCCAGTTACCGAGCGACATGCCAAACAGAGACCGCTGAGGGTATGTTATGGTACATGACCCTTCGTGAATGGTCTGCAGGGGAGTATAGCCGATACGGCATGGGAAGCTTCTCGATCAGCAGAGCTACTTAGTATCACAACTGGCACCGTTAACCGCCGACATCCGAGTCCGAGTCAGGGCTACCTCGAAAACAATTGGACAGCTGGATCATGATCCATGATTTTTCAAACTGTCGGACGACTGCGACTAAATAGGAATATAAGTCTCCAGTCGAGTGGTATGAGACGTGGAGGAACGAGAAAAAGAATGGTGTGCGCGGTGAGCCACGACAGTGAGCGACGCCGTGGAAGTGTAGTAAATGTACTACACGAAGGGCTGATACTCCAGTACAAACAACAGAGTATTCCCTCTGACCAGCTCCGAGGACCATGTTCATATATTCGGTCTGTTGTAATCCCTTTTGCTTCTACACCAATCAAAAGGTTGCAATTCAGAACGCACAACCTCCACTAAGCTGCTGGCAAAACTAGTATAGCCGGGCCAAGACTTCACATGTCCGAGTCACGGACTCGGATGAGGGCAAGTTCAACCCCCATTCGATATCACTCAACCTGTTCGGGGCCACATTTAAGGTGCTGTTGCCAGTAACACATCCTCAGGCGGCCTCATGCACATGCCAGACCTCCTTGCTTCCAACCCACTATCGCTCTCTGACAAGCTGAGGCGACGAACCAACGAGCTCCGCTCCAAGATAGTCAAAGCAAACTACAGCACACGGTTCGCTCAAACTACACCCGAGCTCGCCGACTTTCGTCATGCAACAGTCGGTCTCCTGGATGCGATGGACGATGACAACCTTTCCGATACATTCCGGAAAACAGTTCATCTCACAACCTATGATTCATACGCACCATTGATGGCGAGGTTCTCCGAACGACCATGCAAAGCGAGCGCCATAGTCGACCTGTTTGCCCCCGGGATCCCCGATTGTATTTCCGACTCCAGCTCGACATCCAGTGGTATTGCAAAATTGTTCCCCAAATACAACGCCTTGTCGCAGATTAGATCCTCGGATGCCAGATCGCGTGCGACCTCTGATCCTCTTCGTGGACGCACCAGAGCATTCGTATGGTATTTCGGGTGCAATCGAACCGACGTTCTGGATGAAGACAATCGTCCTGTTGCAACAATCTACGCAACCTCGGGGTCCGCCGGTTACGAGAGGATATGCTTTGATTTAAACCCAGAGGAGGACGAAGAAAAGATGGGAGCATTCAGTAGGGCTTTGTTTACCCAGCCTGAATGGTTTGCTGACATTTTGCCTTACAGTATTCGATCACGCTGCACCCTATGCTGCTGGATTTATCGGAAAGTGGCGTTCTTTCCTCCTCATACATGCACTTTTTGCAGTCGGAAGCAGGCCCATCGAGGACATCAAGGTGGTATTCATCACTACATTTGTGGACATGATCCGTCACCTCGATGTGGAGTTCGACATGATAGTGGACTGTATCGCGAACGGTACTATCCCAGATGTGGACCAGATATCAGATGTTCGACATTACTTGGAGGTCGGTGCTCAATATCGAAATACTTACTCAAGGCTGAATCTGGTCTAGATGAATATTTCGCCGGACCCTGAACGTGCGGAGGAGCTCCGTCGCATCGGTCGTCCATCTTCTCAGCCAGGGTGGTGTGCGCATGTATGGCCAAGCTTGCGTTCAGTTACTACTATTGCCAGTGGTTCCTTTGCATCGTCCGTCCCATTGGTGCATTTATCGTTTGCGTATCGTATCTTGTCCCACTCACGATGTTCCTGTGTAGGCTAAATCGTTCCTTGGTCCCGATGCGGATATACGTCCTTCTTGTTATGGAACTACCGAGGCCATTGTTGGGTGGCCCCACAGCACACTCGATTTAAATCTATTCAAACTAGATAGCAAAAACATCATCGAGTTTTTGGATATCAGGGAAAGTGATTCGAAAAATGCCCTTGCACAAATTGTGTGTTTTCCTGTTGTGGAGAGACTCCCTGCTAACTAGTATTGCAGTGGGAGGTTCAGCTTGGAAGGCGATACGAACTCGTCCTAACGACCACACATGGTCTATGGCGCTATCGTCTCGCGGACGTGATCGAGATCTGTGGGTTCGACCCAGTGGATGGTATTCCCGTCATTCGGTTCGTCGAGCGCCGCAAGTAAGTGTTCCCGTGCAAGTCGCACCGCTCGCTGACCGACTCCCTCAACAGTGTGGTGATCCGGTTCCCAGAGTTCATGGTCAGCGAGAAGGAGCTTAGGTTAGCAATGTCGGTGGCGCCGAATATATTCTTCAACTGGACCGCTGCGATCGATGATCGACGCGTCCCTGCCACGATTGGATTCTTTGTCGAACTAGCTGGCGATCAAGAGATCGATGGCTCCTCCCATCTGAATTCTCTTACTCATGAAACACCCCTTCCACTATCAGATCTAGCCCTCGCGCGAGACCGTATGCTCGACGAGCTGTTACGATCGAACGAAAACATTGCCTGGGCCCTGGAACATGACATGTTTCGAAAGCCGACTATCAGGCTCGTACGGCCTGGGACCTTTAGCGATTTTCTGCAGCTAAAACTGGACGAGGGCAGTCGCAATGTCGGACAGGTCAAAGTGCCCGTTGCCCTTCCCAAGCCTGAGTACGTGACGTGGTTTACGGAGCGCGTCATACAAGAGTTCTAATGCCAGTGTGTGGGTCTTGTTGTGAGTGGGTCGCCTTCTTGGTCTTCCCTCGTGGTCTCCCTAACGGCGTTTGACACAAGGATTGAGCGAATGGCATCGGCTAGTATGAAGTTGTATGAATTCGTTTCTTTGTAGTTTGTCAAACTTTCGGAAATATGTCTTGTCAGAACAGAGATTTTGTAAAATAAGAAATTCGAGTCTGTTGTCATGCTCAGTGACACAGCCCATGGGATGTTGAATGTGAGAGAACCTTCTAAGAATCTGTAACGAACGTGACGGCTTCGTGCGGTGAGATATATGTTCGAGCTCAGTTGCCTAGCCGATACATGACGATGAGACAAAGGATACATGTACATATCTTTACATTGACAGCATACGTATAAGCTCTGGGCTCTTTCGAGGGCAGGCGGTTACATCTTTTTGACTTACAAAATCCTCATCGAATTTCTCACTCCTTTTCTCGACGAGTAAACAGGCAAATAGCGGTTAGGCCCATTGTTACCACCGAAGCTCGTCAGCACTCAGGACCGCATCGGCATCACATTGTCAAAAACCCCAATACTCGTTACCACGGTGCATCGCTATGCTCTTTGAAGTACAATCACCAAGCATGAAAATGCCCTAACGACACCTCGTCTCTCCCGAGTCCGAGCCGGCCCGGGATGGTGAACGACCGGGAGTACCGCCGACGCACGCCGCGATCTTATCGTGATGCCGCCTTGGCGAGACTGGGTCGCGAGACGACTCCAATACAAATATCATACATACCTAGTGTACAATCAATCGATACGATACAAAGTGTGACAGAGCAATACACCCTGGCAGTTACACCTGGTGAACAGATCGACGACGGTAATGGACCTTGGACCGTCGTGAAACCTCGATCGCGACATAACAGGTCAGTCAGCAATAAAGAGACCTGGGATGACAAAGAACCCGAGGCCCTTGTCCCTAAGAACTACAAGGGGCAGGGCAAGGGCAGGGTGACCTTACTACGTAGCGCTGTTAGAACGGGCGCAGAGTCCGAGGAGGACAAAAAGAAACCCCGCACAGGATGGAGCCAATATCCGGTGCCATCGTCGCGGTATTCCAGATAAAGGCTCGATTCTCTGCGGTAACTTGAAGGCTTCTCAGAGTCCGTGTCAGCGCTACTTTTTATTATCCGACGTAAGGTCACCCTGCCCCTTGTATTCCGGAACGTGCAAGACGGGGGAGAGCGAATCAAGACGCAGTGAAATGCGTCGATTGAGGGAGGAGCACAAGGCCGTGCATACGATCGGCGTCAGGAGCGAAACAAATTCGCGAGTCAGCAGATATCAATAAATGGTGAAGACGCATCAATCGTACATTGAGCCTGCAGAGGCAAAGAGCGAACCAGACGTTCATAAGTACCGGGATGTCCAATTTGAACGACGTACGAAGAACATAGAGCCCACGAGTACGATAACACATCAGTGAGGAGATTGTTTGCGAGTGTTGACTCGTCTGGAGAATAAACAGGTCACCAAACCAGCTTTTTCTAGTGATTGCCCCACGCCGGGCCCACGGTGGACGACTTGCCTGAAAATAGACAGTAAGTAAGTCCGGGTCCAGTTGCACGTTGCCACATTCCGGGACTCAAGTACTCATGCATCTCCCAGAGCTCCTCCCCTCCAATCCACCATCGCTCTCTGAGAAGTTGAAGAGGCAAGCTAATGACCTCCGCTCCAAGATAATCAGGACCAACTACAGGACAAAATTTGTTCAAAACGCGTCGGCGCTTGCAGACTTCCACCATGCGACTGCTGGCTGTGTCGATGAAATGGATGATGACAATCTTTTCGAGTTATTCCGGAAGACAGTTCATTTCACAGCCTATGATTCATACGCACCATTGACGGCGAAGTTTTCTGAACGACCATGCAAAGCAAGCGCTATAGTCGACCTGTTTGCCCCTGGAATCCCTGATTTTATTTCAGAGTCCAGTTCGACATCGGGTGGTCTTTCAAAATCCTTCCCCAAATACAACGCGTTGCCGCAGATTAGACCCTCGGAAGCTGGATCGTGGGCGATCTCTGATCCTCTCCGGAGACGCACGAGAGCATACCTATTGTATCTCGGATACAATCGAACGGACGTTTGCGATGAAGACAATCGTCCTATTGCGCCGATCTACGTAGTCTGTGAGGCAGCCATCCACGAGAGGAAGAGCTTCCACCTGGATCCTGAAGCGGATGAAGAAAAGATGGGAACATTCAGTATGACTTAATTTACTCAAACTGTATCCTTTGCTGACTTGCTTCCTTACCAGTACTCGACCACGCTGCACCGTATGCCGCCGGATTTATCGGGAAATGGCGTTCTTTCCTTCTTATACACGCACTCTTTGCAGTCGGAAGCAGGTCCCTTGAGGCCATGGAGATGGTGTTCCTCAATACGTTTGTGGACATGATCCGCTACCTCGATATGGAGTTCGACATGGTCGTGGACTGTATCGCGAACGGTACTATCCCAGAGTTGGACGGAATATCTGATGTTCGACACTACCTGGAGGTCCGTGCTCGCTATAGAAATACATATTGAAGGCTGAATCTTGACCAGTTGAATATTTCACCGGACCCGGAACGTGCGGCAGAGCTCCGTCGCATCGGTCGTCCATCTTCTCGACCAGGGTGGTGTGCTGCCGTTTGGCCAAAGTTGCACTCAGTGACTGGCATTGCCAGTGGATCCTTTGCGTCGTCTATCCCACTGGTATGTTTATCGTCTATATTTATACTGTACCCTCATTGTTCCTGCGAAGGCCCGATGGTTCCTTGGACCAAACACGGAGATACGTGCTCGTGGCTATGGAAGCACGGAGGCCCCGTTTGGAGGGCCGTACAACCCACTCGAGTTGAACCAGTTCAAACTAGATGACAAAAACATCTTCGAATTTTTGGATGTTAACAAGAGCGATACGATCAATGACCTTGCACAGACTGTGGGTCTTCCTCTTGAGATGGGGCTTCTTGCTAACTAGTATCTTAGTGGGAGGTTGAGCTGGGAAGACGATACGAACTCGTGGTAACGACCACAGATGGTCTATGGCGGTACCGCATTGGGGACGTGATCGAGATCTCCGGGTTTGACCCAATAGAAGGCCATCCTATCGTCCAATTCATCGAGCGCCGCAAGTAAGCGTTCTTGTGCAACGTCAGTGGCTAGCTGACCGACCCCTTGACAGCGTGGTGATCCAATTCCCAGATTTCATGGTCACCGAGAAAGAGCTAAGAGCGACCATGTCGTCCGTGGCTAAGAATATGGTCAACTGGACCGCTGTAATCGACGATCGACGAGTTCCTTCCACGATCGGATTCTTTGTCGAGCCCGCCAGTGATCAAGGTATGTATGGCTTCCTACCCTCCCCTTCTCTCGCTTATGAAACGCGTCTCTTACTGTTCGGTCGACCATTCCCAGTCTCCGATCTTGCTCTCGCGCCAAACCATGTATTCGACGAGCTGTTACAATCGAACGAAAGCATTACTTGGGCTTTTGAACATGGCAAGGTTGGAAAACCGACTATCCGGCTCGTCCGATCTGGGACGTTTAGTGACTTTTTGCAACTAAAATTGGACGAAGGCAGCAACAACCTTGGACAGATCAAGGTACCTGTCGTCCTGCCGAAGGCTGAATACGTGGCGTGGTTTTCGGAGCGTGTTCTGCAAGAGTTGTAACTTCCCGGCCCTTTTATAGTGAGTCGACAAGTTCTTTGTCGTATACAATCTTCCAGCGTGTACCTGCCAATTTCATGTCTTGCTGAGCTCCGATGAAGGACCGTATTATAATACATTGAAGTACATACACTTGTGATGTCGATGATTTTGGAATAAAAAGACATTCTGCCGGGTTCGATCTTCTGCTAATCATGCAATTTGTCCCCGTCCAACGTTTTATCATCTCCTTGCAATTGGCTTAGAAGGTCAGCCTCCTTCGCCATATTCTGGCCTAAACGTCTTCCAGGGCCTTCACGGACTCGAGATCTAGAACGCATTGGGTGACGGACGCTGTCTAGACTCAGCGATCTTACAACGCGCAATCGTGGTGACGGGTCGATATAGTAGTAGCTCGGACCAACTGGTACCTGGCAATGTTACTACTTCGCCGTTGACGCAAGAGCCTTGTGATTCCACCTGCTTTTTTTTGACTCTTCACAGATGACCCAATGATGATGGTTGATGGACATAGACGACCCGAAACAACTTGTTGATCAATTCAACCCCGGGCCCTACCAGACTCTCTCGACGGCTTCCCTTTACATAATTACTGAGGGTCACCAGACTAGCTTTTTCTCGCGATTGCGCCAACTGTTGCACGTTGCCTCAACCAAGGACTCAAGTGCTCATGCATCTCCCAGAGCTCCTCCCCTCCAATCCACCATCGCTCTCTGAGAAGTTGAAGAGGCAAACTAATGACCTTCGCTCCAAGATAATCAGAACCAATTACAAGACAAAATTTGTCCAGAACGCGTCGGCGCTTGCAGACTTCCGCCATGCGACTGCTGGCTGTGTCGATGGAATGGATGATGACAGTCTCTTCGAGTTATTCCGGAGGACAGTTCATTTCACAGCCTATGATTCATACGCACCATTGACGGCGAAGTTTTCT
Organism: Tylopilus felleus; assembly: GCA_038091295.1. NCBI lineage: Eukaryota > Fungi > Basidiomycota > Agaricomycetes > Boletales > Boletaceae > Tylopilus > Tylopilus felleus. The sequence goes on along the minus strand of JBBPOE010000598.1, from coordinate 9,747 downwards.
GAACGACCATGCAAAGCAAGCGCTATAGTCGACCTGTTTGCCCCTGGAATCCCTGATTTTATTTCAGAGTCCAGTTCGACTTCGGGCGGTCTTGCAAAATCCTTCCCCAAATACAACGCGTTGCCGCAGATTAGACCCTCGGAAGCTGGATCGTGGGCGATCTCTGATCCTCTCCGGAGACGCACGAGAGCATACCTATTGTATCTCGGGTACAATCGAACGGACGTTTGCGATGAAGAAAATCGTCCTATTGCGCCGATCTACGTAGTCTGTGAGGCAGCCATCCACGAGAGGAAGAGCTTCCACCTGGATCCTGAAGCGGATGAAGAAAAGATGGGAACATTCAGTATGACTTAATTTACTCAAACTGTATCCTTTGCTGACTTGCTTCCTTACCAGTACTCGACCACGCTGCACCGTATGCCGCCGGATTTATCGGGAAATGGCGTTCTTTCCTTCTTATACACGCACTCTTTGCAGTCGGAAGCAGGTCCCTTGAGGCCATGGAGATGGTGTTCCTCAATACGTTTGTGGACATGATCCGCTACCTCGATATGGAGTTCGACATGGTCGTGGACTGTATCGCGAACGGTACTATCCCAGAGTTGGACGGAATATCTGATGTTCGACACTACCTGGAGGTCCGTGCTCGCTATAGAAATACATATTGAAGGCTGAATCTTGACCAGTTGAATATTTCACCGGACCCGGAACGTGCGGCAGAGCTCCGTCGCATCGGTCGTCCATCTTCTCGACCAGGGTGGTGTGCTGCCGTTTGGCCAAAGTTGCACTCAGTGACTGGCATTGCCAGTGGATCCTTTGCGTCGTCTATCCCACTGGTATGTTTATCGTCTATATTTATACTGTACCCTCATTGTTCCTGCGAAGGCCCGATGGTTCCTTGGACCAAACACGGAGATACGTGCTCGTGGCTATGGAAGCACGGAGGCCCCGTTTGGAGGGCCGTACAACCCACTCGAGTTGAACCAGTTCAAACTAGATGACAAAAACATCTTCGAATTTTTGGATGTTAACAAGAGCGATACGATCAATGACCTTGCACAGACTGTGGGTCTTCCTCTTGAGATGGGGCTCCTTGCTGACTAGTATCTTAGTGGGAGGTTGAGTTGGGAAGACGATACGAACTCGTGGTAACGACCACAGATGGTCTATGGCGGTACCGCATTGGGGACGTGATCGAGATCTCCGGGTTTGACCCAATAGAAGGCCATCCTATCGTCCAATTCATCGAGCGCCGCAGGTAAGCGTTCTTGTGCAACGTCAGTGGCTTGCTGACTGACCCCTTGACAGCGTGGTGATCCACTTCCCAGATTTCATAGTCACTGAGAAAGAGCTAAGGGCAGTCATGTCGTCCGTGGCTCAGAAGATGGTCGTCAACTGGACCGCTGTGATCGACGATCGACGAGTTCCTTCCACGATCGGATTCTTTGTTGAGCTTGCCAGCGATCAAGGTATGTATGGCTTCCTTCTCTCGCTTATGAAACGCCGTCTCTTACTGTTCGGTCGACCATTACCAGTCTCCGATCTTGCTCTCACGCCAGACCGTGTATTCGACGAGCTATTACGATCGAACGCAAATATTGCTTGGACCCTTGAACATGGCAAGGTTGGAAAACCGACTATCCGGCTCGTCCGATCTGGGACGTTTAGTGACTTTTTGCAACTGAAACTGGACGAAGGCAGTAACAACCTTGGACAGATCAAGGTGCCTGCCGTCCTGCCGAAGGCTGAGTACGTGGCGTGGTTTTCGGAGCGCGTCGTGCAGGAGTTGTAAGATCTGGTCTTATTGTGCGTCTTGGACTTTTCTCTTTGTCTGTCTTTGACATCAAACATGGAGCAGACCGGTATGAAGTATCCAGAACTTGACGACGGAGATTTTATCAGTCCTCCGGTGTACATATGGCAGTTCTGTGTTTTGTCACGGGCTCTTTGATGAACGACCGTATTATGACTACATACATGTGTACTATAACTTGTGATCGTGCGATGTCAATGACTTTGGAATAAACTGACGACGGGTAGTAGTAGAATGCATCTTCCGCCGGGTCAGACGCGCTCGATCGTGGTGACGGATGGACCCGAATACATAGGAGGATGGTAGCGACACCACTGGCAGCGCTCGGCTGGCGACCCACGGGTAATGTTACTTCACCTTTGACGCTAGATTGGTGACCCAATGGCGAAGAAGGTGCGGACGGGACTCGGCCCGGATTATCTCCGGCGCTCTTTATCGTGTCTTCAAGCTCTTGCCTTTCTTAGCCGAATCCAATTTGAGCCATCTTCGGCGACGCTCATAACTCACCATATGTTTTCCTACCTTGAAGCCGCTGAACTTCGTGTCCTCTCGACTCACCATAGAATTTCCGGGGACAAGTGGATGAGGAAGCGAACTTGAAGAGAGCAGCCTCCGCCACTTGACGGCAGACACTCGATGGCTTGAACACGATAAAGACAAAATTGCTGCCGCTCAAGCAGTCAAGGGTCCAGGAACTGATGCTACCAATTACCGAGCGGCGTTTATCAGCTTTCCCTGCCAGTGGCCATGGGGGAGAGGGTGGGTCTCTTATTCGGTACGGAATCTATATGCGCTGAGTTTCGTGATTTTACTCTAATTGCAGGGCCCAGGCTGCGCGACGTGCGCCCTTCATAATCACCTCACTTGGGTTTGCTGTTCGGGACAGCATTTCGGGTACCAAACAGCTTCCAAGCCTCTAGGCACGTCTTGTGGCACACCGGCTCGCTTTTAGCACTCATGCATCTCCCAAAGCTCCTTCCCGCTAATTCCCCATCCCTCTCTGAACAGCTTAGGCGGCGAACCAACGAGCTTCGGTCCAGGATAGTCAAGGCCAACTACGATACCAAATTTGCTCAGACAGCGCCCGAACTCACGAACTTTCGTCATGCAACAGCTGGGGTTGTGAATGAAATGGACGATGACAGTCTTTCCGAAACATTCCGGAGAACAGTCCATTTCACAACCTACGATTCGTATGCGCCATTGCTGGCGAGGCTTTTCGAGAAGCCATGCAAAGCGAGCGCCATAGTCGACTTGTTCGCCCCTGGGATGCCCGATTATATTGCCAGGTCCAGCTCGACATCGGGTGGGCTACCGAAAACCTTTCCGAAATACAACCGCTTGTCGAAAATTAGATCCTCGAGTGGCGGATCGTGGGCGATATCTGATCCTCTCCGAAGACGCACCAAAGCATATGTATGGTATCTCGGGTGCGATCGAATGCCTGTCGAAGATGAAGACAGTCATCCTGTTACGACAATGTACAAGACCTTTGGGGCAGTCCTCACCCAGAGGGTGCGCTTGTATCTAGACCCTGAAAAGGATGGAGAAAAGATGGGAACCTTCTGTACGACGCAGATTACCCTGCCTCTGCGTTATGTTAACTTATTTTTTTCCCCAGTACTCGATCATGCTGCACCCTATGCCGCTGGATTTGTAAAGAAATGGCGGTCTTTCCTTCTCATACATGCACTGTTCGCACTCGGTAGCAGGTCCCTCGAGAGCATGTCCATGGCGTTCATCAGTACGTTTGTGAACATGATCCGCCGCCTCGATATGGAGTTCGACATGATAGTGGACTGCATCGCGAATGGTACTCTCCCAGATTTGGAAGGGACGACCAACGTCCGGCACTACTTGGAGGTTCGTACTGGCTAACAAGATGGTGCACCAGAGTCTGAATCTTGACTAGTTGAATATGTCGGCGGACCCTGAACGTGCGGCAGAGCTCCGTCGCATCGGTCGTCCATCTTCTCGACCAGGGTGGTGTGCTGCCGCTTGGCCAAGGTTGTACTCAGTGACTGGCATTGCCAGTGGATCCTTCGCGTCGTCTATCCCACTGGTATGTTTATCGTCTACATTTATACTGCACCCTCATCGTTGTTCCTGCGAAGGCCCAATGGTTCCTTGGACCGAACACGGAGATACGTGGTCGTGGCTATGGAAGCACGGAGGGCTGGATTGGATCGCATTACAATCCACTCGAGTTGAATCAGTTCAAGCTAAGTGAGAAAAGCGTTATCGAATTTTTGGATATCAACAAGAGCGGTTCAGTTGGTGCCCTCGCACAATCTGTACGTACGGTACTCGCGAGATGGGACTCCTCGCTGACTAGTATTGCAGTGGGAGGTTGAGCTGGGAATACAATACGAAGTCGTGCTAACAACCCAAGACGGTCTATGGCGGTATCGTCTCGGGGACGTGGTCGAAATCTCTGGGTTCGACCCCAAAGATGGCGTTCCCATCATCCGATTCGTCGAGCGCCGCAAGTAAGCGATCTTGTTGTAGGCACACGTGCCCGCTGACTGCCTACTCGACAGCGTGGCTCTGCGACTCCCCGCTTTCATGTTCACCGAAAAAGAGTTGAGGGCGGCCATGTCGTCCATGGCACCCGACATGCTAGTCAAAGTCGTCGACTGGACTGCGACGATAGACGATCGACGCGTCCCTGCCACGATTGGATTTTTTGTCGAGCTCGCCGACGACCAAGGTAAGGCTTCCACGTATTCCTCGCGTTGTTTTCCGATGTATATCCACCGTGCGTGCACCCCAAGTCTCCGATCTCGCGCTCGCGCCAGAATGTATGCTCGACGCGCTGTCACGATTAAACACGAACATCGCCTGGGCCCTCGCGCACGACATGTTTCGAAAACCGACGATCCGGCTCGTCCGATCCGGGACGTTTAGCGACTTTTGCCAGCGGAAACTCGACGAGGGCAGCAACAACCTCGGACAGGTCAAAGTGCCCGTCGTCTTGCCCCAGGCAGCGTACGTCACGTGGTTTTCGAATCAGGTCATGCAAGAGGTATGAGTCTATCGTTGCGGGGAGGGATCCGGCGTGCTTGTCGTCGTCGTGTGCTTGCGTGTTCGTTTTGGTGACCTGCTTGGGTATACATACGTCCTCCGTTCTTTTCGTTCTTCTTCCGGTCGTCACTCGTCCGCACGCTGACGTGCTGACGACCCGATGCTTGGTACATAAAATATGTAGGCGCTTTATCTCATGTAGAAGGCAAATCAACGAAACGTGCAGGTGCTTGCGCATGTACGGAGAGTAGAACAGTGAAGTCTTGCAGACCAGCCAATGAACTCGCCCTTTCGGATCTGTCGCACCGGTTCTCCGGCAACTTTTTTTTTCTGCGACGTGCTCCGACTCTCATGCTCTCTCAGTATCCAGGGCGTTCGCGGAGGGTGCCTTCGTGCCCCCTCTGTCCGAGCGCCTTCGCCTGGCCTGTTGTTTCGCTTTGACGGTGGGGTCTCCCCACCCTCCCATAATCTCTCCCTTCGTCACGGATTTGCCCATACCTCCTTGGCGCTCGTCCTGCTTTGTGCGGTCGGTGCTCAGTTCTGCCTAAATTTCTATACATACCCGCACTACAACGTTCTTGTGACGCTCGTCATCTCATCTCGAGACGATAAAAAGTCATGCGTATCTATCGACGGGTCCTAGGGAGACCCATCCGATGATTGCAACAGCGCATCCATCGCGCGACGGCGTTCGCAAAGGAACGACACTTTATGATACAAGGTACGTACGCAAACATCTGCGTCACTCATCTCCTAATCATGCAATTCATACACATCGAACGCCTTTCTTCTCCTTTGCGTTCTACGATCAGGCCTGCTTCATCGCACCCCACTGTTAAGCGTCCCCAGAAATCTTGGGCGCCGATGCCGTGTGCACGGCCCTCAACACTGCGCGGGACGGGGACGGCTGCCTGATCTTCTGTCGCACGGCAGACACCTTGCGCTCCCAGAGCACGCTGGGACTGGCCGTGTGCCTGAATTTGTGGGCAGGCGTCGGGGGCATAAACCCGCTGGGATGCTTGACGGTCCCGTCCAGTTCGCGCACTTCGAAAGGGACCTTGTGTGACGCGTGAAGCGTGGTGGCGTCGACTTGTTCAAAGTCGGACTCGAGAACACAATGCGCGACGGCGACTGTCTGCACGAGGCGATCCTTGTTTTCGTTGCGTTCTCTCTCCTTGGCACGTGCAACGTCGGAGGTGCTGGTGTATCCCGGGCCGGGGACGACGAAGCCAGATGGATGAACGACGTGACCCTCAGCAACATGATGTTCGACGGGAATCTTTGCCTTCAGACGACGTGTAGTGGCGACGACGTCGCCGGAAAGGATCGCATCGGTAAGAGAAGGCATCAATCCTGACTCGTCGTGTTTGCGCTCATGCATTCCCTGCGAGTCAAACGCATATATTGTTCATAAGCGACCTTGGAGGAGCTGAGAACACTGGGCTTACCGAGTCTGAAGAAATGGCGCGGTTTCCCTTGTATTTGGCAAAGAATTCAGGTACGTCAGTCACATTGTAGGAGGTCGAGTCGTATGAGGCACGCGAAGACGTGTGAAAACTGCGAGCCTGCTGAGACGCGAACGAGAGCTGAGGAGCCGAGCGAGCGAGAAGAGAGGCATCGATATGTGGCCGAGCACTCCCGCAACGGGGGACCTCCGTATGGGTGAGTGTGGCAGGGCGTATCTCGCGTAGAGACGCCACTGCTTCAACTGGATCCTTGGATAGACGAGCAGACTGGGACCCTCGAAGCACTTGGAAAAGGTCGGATGCGCGGGAGGGACCGGCGACGCGTTCCGGGACAACAGATGTATCCCTGTGGCGTTTCAAAGGTTAGTGACTCCAAGGAAGCACACGAAGTAAGAGACGTACCTGCTTGAGGAGAGAGACTGGTCGACTTTGAGCGACTTGAGGTGGCCACCTGTAGACCGGGTGATGGCACGCAAGTCTCTCGGGCGAGTGACGCTGCCCAGACATCTGGAAGTGGGTGTCATGCTGGTGAGAAAGATACGGGACGGGTAAGAGGAAAAAAACGGTGTCAGCTTTAAATGAGGGTGACAGTGATGACACATGCGTTGGGGGTAAGTATGACGTCAACCGTACCCCAAATTCGGATGCGTGCTGGATGGGAGAAGAGCCCAAAGAGAGAGACCTACAGGTTCTGCGGGATCAACCCGAGATTGACATGCTCAGCCTGTGCGGCTGCAACGCGGTGTCGAGTGGCATCAAGGTATTTGGTGCACGAGAATCTTGCTCGTGTCTTTGACCTCACAGCGCAGGTGGACAGTGGCGACCCTCTCGACAGGACAGACATGGGCAGAACGCGCTTCTCACATGGCTGTTTAATGAGTCGGCGGTGTTTTCGAATATTTGTTGTCGCTCCCACTCCAAATGCGTGTGATGATTGGGTCGCGTAGTGGACGACCATCAAATGACTCATCACACGTTCATATTCAAGTTTAGCTGTACTGCATGATATCATCGTTGGTCGGCTGTGACAAATGGATCCCAGCGGGTCCATCTGGGTCGTTAATGTTGCAACTCGATATTGGGCCAAGGATAGATAATACGTGGAAGCTACAGATTCGGATATAGCGACGTCAAGTCTTGTTGTCTTGTCACCTCGGACACTGGCAAGCGGGATCATCTGAGTTCTCACTTGAAACAGGCACACACCGAAAACCCAAGCGGTCGTCGTAGACCATCTTACGTTGAACCGTCTGTAGGAGAGCTTGCACTGGATGACGCCGGCGAGCTGTGCCGGGCCAGCGCTGCTCCCTACACTGACGATGATTAGGACTGCAGAAAGCAGTCGAGTCTCATATTTCTGAGCCCGAAAATCATGTGAGTATTTTTCTGCTTTGTTTGCTAGGTCTCAACTGGGATCAGAACAAGGGAGAAAGCCAGACCGGTATGAGAACAATAGATATATATGTGGACCCACCTCCTTGAAAGTCAGCGGCTTGCCCACAACAGGTTCCACAAGGTCCACCCTCATGGAAAACAGATCACCACATATCTCCCAAACACCCTTTCCTGTGTACGATCTTGCCTTGCATTTCTGAAATGTCCTCGATGTCTCCAGCCATCCTACCTCATCATACTGGCACCATCGACCCGGTCGAATGGCCGTTGGAGCATTTCCCCCAGCCTCCACAGGACGGCTGTTGGCTCCCGAAATTCGCCCCTCCTCCTCCTTCGAAATTCCCCCCACTACTCCCAAACGTCCCGTCGCACTCGACGCTCGATCCTCCCATCATGGCGCTCACCTATCCTCCACCACCGCCTCTCACCCTGGAAGATCGCACCTGGCTCGACCAAATGTTGGCCGACGTGCTGCGTCAACGCGCCTACCTCGAAACGTGCCTCACAGACGCCCAAGCAGACGTGGCCAACGCGTACGTCGAAGCCGGACTCGCAGACGCAGAGCTAGAGACGGAGAGGACCGAGATGCAGGCTTTCCTGAACACGGTCGCGCGCGTCGCTGGGAGTGGGTTCGTCCGGAGGATGTTGGAGGACGTGGAGCACTCTGTGGAAGTGATGTCGATGCCTCCGGGGAACGACGGTTCTGCTTCTTCTTCCTCGTCTGGGTCTCCGTACAGCCCCCACCAACACGCGGTCTGACCTGCACGCGTACCATTCTTGGTCGCGTCAGGATCGTTGACGTTATCAACGGAAAGACCATGCTCACAAACACACCATTATCACCTTATACCAGATCACGGTTAATCATACTATACGCTCGTCACTACCTTTATTGCCCACAGGCTGCACTGCCGTGGAAGGCAGGTTTCATCTATACCCTGCGCTAGTGGTTTTTCTTTACTGTAACAGTATTGGATACAGATCTAGCTCACGGACATTCCATGTCAGCCATTCTAAACTCCTTGCTACGCCTCTTTGAATGTTAACATTCGACGCTCCGAGATCGGTGTAGCGCTCAAAGCCGCGGAGCACTTATATTCGCTCGTCCCAAGATCTTGTGACTCTGAAATCTGTCATGAAACGTCTTTCCCGTCTCATTCGGTGTTTATTTCCAGTCAAGCAAGCGTAATAGACCGAGTAACAACACACAGGTATCCTTTATGGACGGATTTCTGCACAGCATGATCAAGTAGTAGACCGCCCACGAAATCTCGACCACCAGTTTGAGGTAGAAAAACGCGCCGGACAACATGATGCAGGCCGTGAGTCGCACGGGCCCGTTGAAAGGTTTGAGGGACCGGGCAAGTTTGACGAGCTTGACTTGAATCGAAAGCAGTTTGATGACGAGGATCGTGAAGATGAGAAACGAGACGACGGATCGCTTGAGCATGTGTCTGCTGATGCGGAAGGTGATGATCGCGAGCGCGAGCTGTTTGAAAATGCGATTCTAGTAGCGATCCCGTGTTAAGATTCGCATCGAAAAAAGAGGAGATCCTTTCGGTCCGACAGACCCACCCTTTGCGTGTGCATGTATTCTTGAACGTCTTTCCAGATCAGACACTCGAAGTCTCCCGCGGAGAGCATGTAGACGACGACGACGGCTTTGGTGAGGAGCATGATGGCGAAGGAAATGCCGTAGAACGCTCTAAAAGTGATCATCTTGCGGGGCGTGCAGCATATACGATGTCCTTTTGCTTTCCGAATGAATCTATGGGCTACAAGACCTGCGGGATCTGATCGCAAACGGGACTGGGCAGAAAGCGATGCTCAGCGCCAGACAGAATTATGATGTCTCCATAAAGCAAGTCGGAATTAGAACCCGGTCGACAGCGATGGACACACCTCCGTGGTCGAGTTTGACGGCGGCTCCGGGCGCCGGCTGGTTAGTCCGGTACTTTCCTGGAGATCATAGGTTCATATTCAAAGTCCAGTCAGTCAGTGACGACGTACTGGATGGATCCAGTCCGACCGAGCCTTGGACGTTGG
>JBBPOE010000597.1:0-17991 GCA_038091295.1 Tylopilus felleus | reverse complement strand
AGCCTTCATAGTCCACGAAGATGCAGTCTTCTGCATAAATGGGGATAAGGGGACTGTGTGAGCAACGATCTCACATACAACAAGAAACTGTACCTGAAGGCTTATAGTATATAGCGGCGGGCAGGTCAACCAACGAGGTGTGATAGTCAACTGGATCGCCAGTGGCATCCAGTGTTTCAAAAAGATCACCACGGGCTCCACAAATACTGAACATAACGTAACGGAGCCAGCGGAGAGGGCGGTTAGACAGTCTCTCAATGTCACTGTTAGGAACAGAGAGGAAGGGAGCTTTCGGAGGTTCACGATAGTTCAGATAGATCTCGACCATGACGGTGACGCGATGACGGTTATTTCAGTTATCTAATGAACCTATTTCATTTTTAGTCTCCGCTCCAGTTATCTGCAAGCTCACGTACAAGCTGTGCCGGCAGGTATCTGCACAGCGTGTAAGTTATGAAGGGAGGGAGGAGGGAGGAGCAACAAATTAAGGGGTCCAGACGACTGAACGATCTGAATTTACGCATATGTACTTTATTATTTTGAGATATTTATTGCAGGATCAAGTCACCGGCCCGGGCGCCGTACGCGTATAGTTCCATCCTCATGTCCCAAGTCTTGCTCGGCAGATCTTCCTAGTGCATATTCCGCTACCCCTGCCCGTGCGATGCTCAGGAACCAGACTGCTAGCCCTCTCGGCACCTCCAAGGTTACTGTCACCTCCAATTTCAGCCCACTCGCAGCGTAGAGCCAGATACTCCCGTTGACTCTACCCTCACAAGAGGACCTTCGTTCTGCGCACAACTTCGTGACATGGGTGTGGAGTCCGGTGATGCGTATCTCTGATTCATATCGCGTGGTTCTCGAGTGCTAGAGCACCTGATTCGCCATCGTCCCCAGCAACAGGAGACGGCATCAACCAAGCTCCGACCTTGACCGAGTTCGCCAGAGAGTCCGAGCCGGCGGGGCTGCTTGGTCGTTCGCATCGGAGCAGGCTGCGATCTGTTATGACGGGTGGCGACACGGCGGTGCCTCGAGGCAGAGATTGCGGCGGATGACACGCGGTTAGAGATCCTTTTGACGATCGCAGATACTTCAGATGCGGCAGGCATAGGCGGCCCCTGCCAGCCCGGGCCCGGACTCGAGTCCAGGACCAAGGAGCATCCGTCGGCACACGATGGGGGCTGCCGTAGAGAGTCACCTATTACGCTAACAGGCGTTGAAAAAAAAAAAGATGGGAAAGGTAGGCCGGCGGTGACATGGCTGCCCTCACCAGTCTTGGCAGGATATATGGAAGTGGATGAGTCAAGCTGTGGGATACGGTTATGTTGGGGATCGAGTATCACCGCGCACCGGTGTATTCAAATCGCGGGTGAACTTGACCCGTTCGTCAAGCCGTCAGGCCTCAGGCATCGAGGGATCGAAATTTGATTAGCGAGATACATGCCAGTGACCCTATCATACACGGCACCCATCGATCCAAACATACTTTGACCTTGCGTCGTCGTCGCCCCCACGCTCTTCAATGTTCGTGACCATGGTCACTATCATGATCTGCGCAGACCTATACCAAGGTGGCTAAACGTGTGCTTGTCATGCTTGTCCGAGTCTTCGTGTGGCAAGAACGCATGCTTGTTCGATTCGGATCCAATTGTGGCTGCGCCGAGCACCTTGACGAGCCCTCTGCGATGAAGTCCGTTTAGAATAACGATCGTCAAGAAACGGAAAAGGATAAACGGGGCGCCCAGGAAGAGCAAGGCAGAAAGGCAATAGGGGATCCTCACCTCTGGTCGCATCGAGATACGCATCCCTATCAAACCGTCTCTGCGTCTTGAGCGAGACGCCGTCGCGCGAGAGGGTGATGCCCCGTGCTTCCAGTCTTCTCCAGCCAAGAATACGCCATTGGTGTGTGATGAGGTGGAATATCACAGGGTGACTTACGAAGCTTTCGTAAATCGGATGGACGTCGAGACGGCGTGTACGGCGTAGAGGACGCCGAGGATGGCACCGACGAAGAAGAGGGTGGTCTATTGTATTCAAAGGTTCATTTGGACCCGGACGTTTTGGTGTCAGAGGACTCACCAAGACGAGGGAGATGATGTCGATCCTGGTGCAAATTGTGTTCATAGACGGAGGTAGAGGCAAATGAATGAATTAAGACGTACCACGAAGCCATGATCAGTTCAATTATCAGGGTGTGCGAGTCGACTTTTTCTGCGAGAGTTATAGAGGACGTTAAAGTGCTCGGAAACGAACGAAAGTGGGAGATTGAGGCTCTATCGTGCTCGGATCGTTGCTCTTGTATGGCCGAATGTTTGCGCTCGAGCCACCAGCTGTCCGTCAAATGCCAGTGCGCTGAATCCGCCGCTGATATGGCTCATTGGTGTACACGCAACGATTCGCGATGAAGTTCGGAATTGAATGTGGCACACCGCCACCGAGTCGGAGTCATGTTCCTTCCCATCCACTAGATCATGGATCAAGTCTCCGGTGCTTTGAATCTCCCAGTGGAGCTCACATATCACATTCTACTCTTTCTGAGCCCTCATGAACTCGTTCCTTTGCAAAGAGTATACTTCTTTCCATCCAAACTGCCGCCTGTCGTCATACATCCTTAGGTTTCTAAACAGTTCCTTGCTATCATCAACGATCGAGCGTTCTGGAGGACCGTGTACGCTGACGCCCGCTTGCCTCGACCCCCCGGACCATTCCCATGGCAGTCGACCAACTTCCTCCAACGTACACTCGTCCATTCGTCACGATTAGCCCAGCGTTGGACGTCAGAACCCATAAACGTCGTCTGCAGGTACTCCCGAGTCTTGAAATCCAACGATGACTGCAAGTGGGTCGGTGGGAGATGGTTGATCGTCTGCATGGATATGACGCAACTCGTGTCGCGCGACGTCGACACCGGTTCTGAACAGACGTTATACCGATCGGACGATCAATGGATACTCTCCTGGGGCGCTACGTGTTGCACGACGTCGACCCGAGGACACTTGCTCTACGTGGGACTCTACGCTAGGAACGGAGTGCACGTACTCGACCTTTTTCAGAGTACGTCCCATCACTCACAGGTTTCACCCGTAGGAAGTTGCTCGAGTTTCAGGCCGATGACGATTCGGGACACTTGTCTACCACCATCACTTTGGACGTGCCCATAAATCACACAGACGGCAACGTATCCATCCGAGTTGACAGCGGTAATACGCCGTTCGTGTTCATTTCTGCCGACGTGTGGCAAAAGCTCGCGGACGCGCTGATATTCGACACGCGAAGTCGAGTATTCTACAAGTTTCCTCCAGAGCACAGACCCGAACCCGTACGTTGGGAACGCACCCTCGGACAGAACCCATCTGATGCTCGAAACAGCAACGGGAGACCCACCTCGAGAGGTGGTTGCGTCTCCGCTACGACGAGTTCGTGCTGACCATGACCCACGTCATCGTGTTTCGCGTCAACTCGTCTTATGTCGTACAAGCGTACATGATCCCAGGCGACGACGACACGCGCAAGCTCCGCCTCTCACACGAGGCCATCCTTCGGGACTGTTTTAAATCCTGGTCCCTCCTCCGAGACTCGGTCGTCGATCCCATCAGCGGGTCGACCCACATGCGGCTCCTCCACGTCGAGCAATCGTTCTCGCGTTGTGCGTGGCAGCTGGTCTGCACCGACCTGACGTTGCCCGCCGCCCACGCTGGGGACATCTTGCCCATGATGATGGAGTCGCACGTCATGTTCTCCGTGGACGACGTCCAGTACGGGATGGGCAGCAAGCTCGTGCAAGCCGCGCCCGACGGGCTTGTGCGCGGGCTCTGTGTCCTCGACGAGGACGACCTCACCGGATGGTGCGTGCGCAAGTTTAGCCTCGACGCGACGGCGGCGGGGGTGGGCGAGCGGTGCGTCGGAGTCGTGGGGGATCCGTGCCCGCTTTGGCCGGGGGCGGGACTCGACTTGAGACGGATCAGCTTGAATGCGTTCGATGGGCGGCGAGGGAGGTTGTGTTACACCAAGGACGTGGTTGGGAGCGAGACGGTGGCAGTTGCGGTGGACCTCGAATGAAAGTTTGAGACACCTGCAGAGGCGCTTTTGGAGGTGTTATCACGGTTAACTGGTATGCATGTGGCTCGATGTCGAGTCAGTCCCTGGCCACTTTACTGAAGTCAAACTCCTGACCCACCGACGCTTCGAGTGTGGAGGCGGTTCGCACTAGAGCGAGACATGTGGAAGGGAGATAAGAAATACAGGTTCTAAGCTACATGATCATCTCCTTGGTTACCTTGAAACTCGATCTATTTATCACACCCTCTTTTAGGTCACTCGGGGCCACTAAGTACCCTGCAGCTGACTTGTTTCGATCCCTGGAGGTTTCCCGAGGTGCGATCCACACGTCTGGCATCCAGACCAACTTCCCATCACGAATCGACCATACGTTCACGTAACGGCTACCTAAGATCGTTGCCATTTTCCTCCCAAGCGAAGCATCAACTGCACAGACTCATCACTGGACGATCAGCGCGCGACATTCATGACGACACGTGTGTGGGGGCTATGTAACAGGCTATGCGTCGTCCGGCGCAATCACGCTCTCGACCCGTTCCCGCATCCATGCCTGTGTCTCTGGATCCCAGAGCACGACCGGCACCTTGATCTGACCTGCACCCGTGATGGCCGCCTGGAGCTTCAGCGCCCTGTATTCCCTGAACGTACCTGGTTTCAGGACGTGGACGGTCGGCGACGCGAGTCGTCGGCTGTTGAGCACGCGCATGAGGCTGTCGTTCGAATCCCGAAGGGCTGCTTCGATACGAGCGGGTGCTTGATGAGCGGATGGGGCTGTTCATCAAAAGAAAAACTTGAATGGCGGGTCACTAGGGAAGGAGAAAGGGTCTCACAAAGATCGCCGTCGATCTCCACGAGAAACGCGAGCGACGACGGTAACTTCCGGTCGTCCATGATGATGGTAAATTCGGTAACGTGTCCGAGTACGTCCTTTGCGGAAAAGACTGCGCCCGTGAACTCTTCTTCGCTCACTAACGCGCCTTGGACGCGGACAGAGGCGCTAGTCATGGGGGATCATCATCTCAGCTTACAGCCGTGATGGATCACAAAGTGCTTACCCGCGGCGTTCAACATAGCGTAGAATGGGGCTACCATCTGTGGAATCAAAACCAGCGACTTCAATGACATCGCCAAGACGGTATCGCCACAAGCCATCGCGGGTTGTGACAACGATTTCGTATCGGTGACCAGCCTTGACCTGGTGCTGTGCGTGAGAGTAAGGCAATGATGTACTTGGCATCGCTTGGCAGGACGTGTACATACCGCAAAGGCTATGTTGGATGCAGCTTCTGGACCGGAGAGGTCAAGATACTCGATAATGTCATCGTTGGTCGCTTTGAAGAGACTGATGTCTGTTTTACTGAACGCAGTCCCGACGTAGGCTTCGCTTGCGGTGAACCCCAGACTCGACATGTGGACGTCAGGGCCGAGGTAGTGCCGCATCTATGCCAAGGGGTGAGTGATGGACGGAACGAGGTGTGAAGTTTGATACCTTTGGAATGATAACGGCAAATGCACCGCTCGCAATGCCAATGACCACCTTAAGTCCAGGCCATAGCTTTTTGAGCCAGCCAGGTTGCTCTGTTGCTATTCCGACGGCGCGAAGGGGAGCAGCGCGCTCTGGTTCGGGGGTGAATTTTGGCTAGTAGGTCGATGAGTAAATACGAGCATCATTGAAATGAGTCTAACGTTACCTCGAGGTACTGCCGGACGTGGCTAGTTCCTTCCCAGTCTGGTAGCACGCCAGTCTCGATGCTGTGTACGAGTGTATCCCATTCTTCCTCCATGTAACGTACCATGTCTACAAACATGTATCCAAAAAGGGTGTTGATGGTTTCGAGGAGAGGATCGGCGAGGGCGAACAGGGCATGCATCAAAAGGAATGAACGATAGTTGACGATGAAGCTGACGGCTACTGGCGACGTAGCACGGGGTGCTATGGCAAATGTATCAATGGCTGGGGTATGACGTGAGGATGGTGTTTACCTGTGAGGGTCATGAAGAATGGATCCTTGTCGATGGATATGCCATGTGACATGCGAACGACACCGGACGACATGGACGTGATAGGGAATCGTGTAAATGTATTGTCGTCGCCCATGACCTCGACGACGTCTCGATAGGCAAGAGAGTAGACAATGCAATTCTTGCCTCCTGAGGCAGAGACGGGATTTGCGTGTTCGTCTACGTCCTGCAACGATGATCTCGCTACGTGACGATACTTGGCAAAGAGTTTTGCTTTTTTTCCCGAGGTTGCGCTCGACCTGGCGACAAAGAAGGGTAGCCCAGGGGAGAACATGTCCTTGACGTCGTTGACGTGTGGGTGTGGTGAGACCAGCATGTTCATGAATGGTTCATAAGAGTCGTACAGAGAGAGAGGGACCGTCGTGCGGAAGTGCTCGATGAGCGCGTCGCTTGAGTCGTCGAGGGCGTCCAGCGCCATGCGAAACTCTGTGCATTGGGGAGACTCGCGCACATAGCGTGTGTGTTTGTTTTTTTGTATGAGCTGAACGAGCGTGTCGTGTACTCGATCCCTGAGTCTGTCAAAGAGCTCTGGGGTTAGAGTGGGTATCATAGCCATGAGGACAGA
The DNA here is from genome assembly GCA_038091295.1 of Tylopilus felleus. Classification (NCBI taxonomy): domain Eukaryota; kingdom Fungi; phylum Basidiomycota; class Agaricomycetes; order Boletales; family Boletaceae; genus Tylopilus; species Tylopilus felleus. The sequence continues at coordinate 11,345 of JBBPOE010000597.1, read as the reverse complement.
GGGTCATCAGGCTGAGTGTGGGTTTTATACTGCACATGATGTAAGAAATCAAACAGTGTCGTAATCGGAGATTGAAAGAACCTTTTGAACTCGAATGTCCACCGACGACGACGACGCTCGTCGCTGGCTCATCGACGACCTCATCGTCGTCAACACCCTCGTCGCCGTCGTCGCCGCCTCGCTCGCCGTCACGCTCTCTTGCTCTCTCTGGCGACACGTCCGCACCCACCCGGACAACTCACACTCCATCCTCTCTGCCCCACTCGCTTACCTTCACTTGTCGGTCGCGCCATCAACGACACAGCAGCCTGTTCCCACCCCTGCCGTCGAGGAAAGGGAACGCAAGAGCACTCGCTCAAAGGAGCGGCGTCGCAGAGGCAAGGATCCATTCCGGGATCTCCTCAAAGGTGGTAAAAAGTCAAAGGCGTTGCTCAATGCCGTCAAGGCAACAGATCACGACCACGACTACGACCACTCCCCACCCTCTGCAGACACGCTCTCAAACTCGAGCATTCCCAACAACGACTCCGCATCCTCTACCTCTCGCTCACAGTCTCCCGATCCCGGTAGCAGCCTGCTCGACATGGACTGTCTCGCACCTCGGCTGGGCGTCGACTCAGACGATGGCAGTGTACGGAGCGCGACGCCGAACGGCGACTCCTCTTCCGCATCGGCGGTCCCATTGGTTGCGGACATCTCCGACCGAGGTTCTTCGGATGCTGCTCAGACGGACAGCTTTTCCACACATTCCTCACCTCCCGATTCAATGACCGCTGCGGATATGGAAGAGAACATCAGTTCCGCCTCGACGATCATAGCAGATGCCTCCAAAGACACTCTTTCATCTCCGTCCATCTCTACAGCGTGTCCAGATATCCGCACACCTCAACCACGCGATTCCCAGGCCGCGTACACGAGTGAGAGTTGCGCTAAACTGGTCCGTGCCAGAACAAAGTTGCGCATTTCGAGAATGGATCCCGTCAAATCATCGCTATTATTAGCGACTCCGTTGCCTGACAGCGTAGCAAGCCCCTCTAATTCTATTTATACTACCTGTCCCTCTTTACCGTCCACGTGGGTACCTCTTCCTTTACTTGATCTCTTGCATCTGATCGTCACGCGTTCTTGCAGTCGCTCTGCCGATGCTGCTGGCCCACCCACACCGACCGTTTCACGCGGCTCAACACCTCCATCACAATCACTATCCACGTCCGAGGACTCTGGTCCGAGGGAACCTAACACACAGTCATTGGATCACAGTACAGCAATAAAGCTCGCATCCATGCGCAATGCTCTCGAAGCAGCACATTTACGGGAAGAGCAATTACGTCTCGAGGCTGAGCAGGCAAGTAAAGAACGTGACGAACTTCGCTGGGGCTGGAACGAAGATGCAAACGTTTGGAGAAGGAGAGAGGCAGAGGTGAGTCCTCCCTTGTTTCTGTGCTCTCTCGGACTGACGGGTATCATAGCTTCAAGCGCAAGTACATCACCTCATGCAGCAGCTTCAGGCGTACGCGGCCGTCGCATCATTTCAGGCGCAACAGGCCTCGTCCTGCTTTTCTTCGCCAACATCGCCGCATCCGCACTCTCCACGTTTGCAACAGCATCCCCTCGCCTCCTTTCCGCCTCCACATGTAATTCAGACTCAGAATTCCGCCAGTGCACCAGCACACGTTCAGGCACTGCTTGCATCTGCGCCTATGCTCACTTCTCACCCTCCGGGGTATGCGGCATATCCCGGACCGGGTTTTGGCATGTCGCCCTTGTTATGGTCTGGCATGGGACTGTGTGTTCCAAATAAGGATCCAAGACGGACACCCGACTCGCCAGTATCTGGATCATCGTCGAGAGGCAGGCGACGACGACGACGCGCCGAGAATCCCAAGAGCGCCTCGGACGAGTCATCCCTCGGTGACTGGGACGGTATAGAAGATGGTTCGGATGACGAAAAGCCTTGGGTAGAGGAGGAAGATATATTCAGAAACAATGCGCTTGCGGATGCCATCCTGAAGCGGCCGGAGAGTATCCGGGAACTAAGCGGTGTTGGGAAACGGCCGGGTGGGCGACCTCCCATGCAAGGGGTTGGGGAGAGGATGGATGCGCTCAAGGATCCAGCGTTGGAGGAGCCGGGCTTCACACCGCCGCTTGTTGACACGCCGGCCGACGGGCAATGACACGAATCTCTCTCTCCCTTACGCCATGTCGCTCACTACAAATGTCCAGTCAAGGTTACCCACATTTACTTATATCCTCACTGTAGTTTGACATTCACTGGATGGTCCCTCTTTTTTATTTTGCAGTCGCGCTCGTGCATTCAAACGGGACATTCTCGTCGGGGGACTTTTTTCATTTCTATATAATAGTATAGTTTCAGGTCGAATTCGTAAAATGCACTTGCTGTAGTTTTATACGTTATCTATCCCACAGCGCTCTCTGGTCAGAATTAAACGGGGTGTCGTTAGAACTGGCAATATTGCGTGGTATTAAGGAGAGGCGCGTCGACGCTGAAACTGCTCCCGGGTCACGACGAACCCAACCCGCTCCCTGAGGCCTCTTGTTGCTGCCGCGCCAGCATACGCCTAATCGGACGTTACAGATAAATAAGAAAGACGAGAACTGGGGGGACGCACTGCCTGGCAGCCAACACCATCTGCGCCTTGCGCTCTCTGAGGCTCGCCTCGCGTTTATCGGACGTGTCTTCCCACTTGGCTTTCCCGCCCGCGTCCGCAACGGTATCTGCATCGGGTGCGGTAGGCTGCTGTTCGGAAACCTTTTGTGTGAGGCGGTAGCGCTCGATGAGGGAGGGTGGTGAGCGGGCTGTGGTCGATGCGGCGGAAGCGGACGCGGGCGTCGTGTTTTGCCGGGTGGTTGCGGGTCTGCGTGGGGCGTTGGCCTGGCCCTCGGGGCGGGGGTAGAGCGTAAAGTAGGCTGGTGGAGGCTGTGGGTAGTGTGAGACCCCCGTCCGAAGAACGCGGGTGAGTGGGGACGTACGGGTTCGAGAAATCCACGTTCGAGAATCTTGTTGGACGTGAGCTCGACGCTGCCGGTGCGCAAGAGGTCGAAGCGGATGTTGTCTCTGCAAGTGGGGTAAGCCAGTGTCTCGGGTGGGCGGTGTCAGACGTACACAGGTATGTCGGGGAACATGGCGTGGATTTGGTCGACCTGGGATGGGGGTTGGGTTGGGCGGGGATGGAGATGGATGGGGTGCGCACCATGTCTTGGGTGACGTGCTTTGGCCTGAAGCCGAGTGCGGCTGTGACTGATCGTCTGGCGTCGGTTGACGACGCTGCGGGACCTGGCGAGGGGCGGCGGTGAGCGACGTGCGAAGACAAAAGGGTGATAGCTAACCTGACGTGGCCCATCGAAAGATGAAGACGATGACGGCGAACGCGACGAGGACATTGACGACTTCGCTCATGGTGGTGGGTGACAAGTTGTGCCGCGACCCAAGTTTTGTTTGTCTACCACCATGTCGACCGTCAGACTCGCCTTGTTGATCTGCGACGACGTCATTCCGTCCATCAAGGCCGTCCATGGCGACTACGGTCCTATATTCAACCAGCTCTTGTCCTTGTCGCTCGCTCGGATCTCATCGGGTGGGTGGGCACTACTGCTCAGATCGATGTCGTGTCTGACTCTCGACAGAGGTCACATTCACCCTCGACAGATACGACGTCGTCAAGGACATGGCTTATCCCGACGACGTCCACTACGATGGTCTCTTGATCAGTGGTTCCCGTTCGTCTGTGGCTACTCCACCGAGGCCACGTGTCATTCACCTTAATTCCTTGTCGCAGGTGCATCCGCCTACGAAGACGTCGAGTGGATTAACAAGCTAGTCGCCTACGTCGCACGCATCATCGTCGAGAAACCGTCCTTGAAGATATTTGGTAAGTGAACTACTCTCGTCATCCATCACTTATCCATTTCTGCTCCCACCCAGGCATCTGCTTTGGTCACCAAATCGTCGCAAGAGCCCTCGGCGGATCCTGCGTGCAGAACAACGGCCTCTGGGAGGTCGCCGTGACGACCGTCCAACTCACCCCGCTCGGTAAAGCCATCTTTGGCACTGACCAACTCGTGCGTCCTGCCATCCCCACACACGACGTCCAACGCTGATCGCGATCGCGGACAGGACATTCAACAGATGCACAGGGACCACGTCCCGACGATCCCACTCAACGCACACCTCCTCGGTTCGACAGACGTCACGCTTAACCAGGGCATGGTGGTGTTCGACACTGCTTCGGCGCCTTCCCCGGCGGATCTCGCCGCGGACGCGCCGCGCGTGTCGTTGACGTCGATTCATGTGCTGACGGTCCAAGGACACCCCGAATTCACCGAACCGATTGTGTCCAAGGTGCTCGATGCGCGCGTGGGCATTTTGGGCGAGACGTTGGTCAAGGAGGCGCGTTTAAGGGCGGGTGGGATACCTGGGAGACATCATCCGGATGGACTGGCATGCGATGGTGTCGGCAGGATAGGGAAGGCGATATGGGGCGTGTTGGGGATAGTTTGATCGCCTGATCTTGGTGGCGTATCTAAGCCACATGCTGTTGGGATATCAGGGATGAGAGCTGGAACATGCGGTGGATATCATCCACAACGATTGTATCCGGAATACAATTAGGTCGGTCCCATTAATCTGGAGTCTTGACAGCTTGCTGTAACAGTCTAGATCGAAATTTCGATTCTTGGACTTTCTCCCAGGACGAGGTAAACAAAGTTTGAAACGAGCCTGCCCCTGGACCCAGTGAGAAGCACGTACAGCCCATGACTGATTCCAGTGTCGCGTCCGAGCCCCAGATGGCAACTACCAGGACAGGAATATTGCGCGGGTGCACTTCTTGGGCCAGTGCTGCCACTGATCAGTCAACCGAAGAGTGGACGGGCAGTGTCTAGGACATCTCGAATGTGGTATCCATGAGGTAATTCCCTTGCTTTGGTTCTAGACAAGTCAATCTGCTCATATATCTTGCAAAAAGCGTCTCTAAAACACAGGGTTGCAAGACAACGCATCAGAAACACTGCCTCTGATCCTCATGGCATCTTATCCTGTTACGTAAACACGGTATAACGGCCTCAGCGCGCTGACTCGGAACGAAACCTGAAAACTTTCAATATCATTTTGCATGATTCAGAGAACTGAGCTAGTCATGCACGACTCCGAGTTAGTCCCAGACGGGGAGGATCCACGCCAATAGGATAAGTACGGCTTGCGTCGATCCATGTTACCTGCGACTGCAAGGGAGGTAAACCTTCACAGATACATTGCTTACTTGAAACTCGGACTGCGCCGCCGCACCCGGACGAGGTTCGGTTTGTTGTGGAAGTGAGCATAAAAACTCTTCAGTCATGTTCCTCACTGGCGTCGGAAAGACTAGGACCCCCGAAGCAGACAGGGACGAGCTCGGAGTCAAAAATGGCCCTAGTTAATGTCGGCGAGACGTGCGTTCAGTAGCTTCCCAGAGCTAGTGTGGGATTGGCATGTGAACCGGAGAGTGTGGACGGCGTGCTCACTGGCAACGGCATGGCTAGTCTGTGACACTCCCGGCCATGGCGACTACCATCGTAGCTCTTGTCCTCGCTGCTAGCTCCGGTGGGCGCTTTCTGCTCTCCGATCACTACGGTCTCGGACCCTCAACAGCTCCTCAAGGACATGGCATACTATCCACCAGACGACGTCCACTACGACGGTCACTTGATCAGCGGTTCCCGTTCGTCTCTTTCCACTCCATGTGTCATTTACCCTGATTCCTTGTTACAGGTACGTCCGCCTCCGAAGACATCGAGTGGGTAAAAAAGCTGATCGCCTACGTGCCGCGTCAAGAAGCCGTCCTTGAAAACATCCGATAAATGAACCTTCCCTCTTCTCGCTCCGTCCCATGCCCATTTCCACTATTCAGGCGTCTGTTTCGGCCACCAAATTCTCGCAAGAGATCTTCCGTATAGAACAACGGCGTCTAGTAGGACACCGTGACGACCGTCCGGCTCGGCCCACTCGGAAAAGCTTTCTTTGGCACCGGGCAACTCGTGCGTCTCAGCCATCCTCACGAACCACATCCCACGCTGATCGAGATCATGGACAGGGTATCCAACAGATGCAGTGATATTCGATGCTGCATCGGCGCCTTTGCCGGCGGATCTCACCTCCGACACGCCAAACGTCCTGCCAACGTCTATCCTTGTATTTACGGTCAGTGGACACCCTGAATGCTCCGAACCAACTGTGTTCAGGTTGCTCGACGTCTCCGGTTGTATCGTAGTGCATTGATTGCCCGTCCTGCTGGCCACCATGACCGTCCTTCCACATTGATACACCTGGCCTCGGTGCATTTCGTGCGGTTCCCAAAACGAAGGGACCATGCCGAAGAAGCAGAGGTTGAGGTATTGTTGCATGGGACGATGGAGCTCAGCTCTGCAGGAAGTCATGAGAACTTGAAGCGAGCTGCCACTTTCATGCTCCAAGTGCATGCAACACAGAAAGCGAGACCTGTGCAGCCGGCGGGCGAAACGCCGCTGGGGCAGGATTCAACTTCACAATTAACGAACGAAGCCCTAGCCATTTTTGGTGTACGGCTGTTGGGGCGCTTCGAGCGATTCGGTGATATGACCTACCTGCAGCAGGCAATCGCGGCTTTGGAGCAATTGGTCAAGTCCACTTCCATTTGGGATGACCGGTACCACGCAAGACTAGGCAATCTCGCCCTAGCAACATGGTATCGGTTCAATCATCTCGGGGCGCTAAGTGATCTCGAGGACGTAATTTCAATGCAGAGGGTTGTCGCTGACCTCACTCCAGATGGTCACCCTGACAAGCCTCGCAGTCTTACTCACCTTGGTAGCTCCTGGGCCTTCCTTATTCGTTTCGAGCACCTCGGTCGGCCGAGTGACCTCGAGGATGCAATTAAGAATGCAGTCGACCTCACTCCTGATGGCCACCCTCACAAGCCCAGCCATCTCAACAACTTCGCCAACCCTTCCTCGTTGTGTGATCAGACCCTCAAAGCTGAGTAGAAAAGGAACTGTCTAGTGATGAGGTAAGTACTTGATTGTGCGCCCTTTCTGTTTTTAATGGCGAGAAATCAGTGAGTTTGTGTGTGCCGTGGATGTTCAGAAAGTGCACAATGAATCGCTGTGGCGGCTAGAGACACGAGATGAATTAATGTGTCGATGTATCGTCGAGATGCTTGTGAAGGCCGCCGAGCCAGACCGTGTTCAAGATGACGGAGATGAGCGCGGGATGCTCGTAAAATCCAACGACGGTCGGACATGTATGGACAAAGGGTCTTCGAGAGTATTCGGGTCAATCGCTTGCTCGACGGCCTAATTGACTTGTATCCAACCGTAAACATGGGTTGAGGTCCCCATGGGACCTTGGGATGTTCTGTAAATGAATGAGGCAAGTAATCCGATGAGCTTACGCGGAGATTTGCCAAAGGTCCGCGACGTCGGCCATACAGACGCGTGCAGTCACGGTGGTAGGGACAGAAGGGGTAATCGGAGGGTTGTCAGTGTTACCTATATCTGACAGGCTCGGACCACGGGTGCATACTTGAAAGGGTTCTAAATCAAGACAATGTTACATCAAGATATTGACACATGCCAGTGTACAGGGCAAAAAAACAATGGGTATGAGGGAGACAAGTGTATCTAGGGTGTGTGACGCCTGGATCAATGAAGTTCATAGGGGACGAACAATTGCGTACACAAGTTAAGATCGATCAGAGTGCTCGCTGAGACCATGCAGCAGCCTGTTGCATTCGCCGCTACCTTGGCCGAGCTCCAAATCTCCACTGAGGGTCACGTCTTCCTCCTCAGGCTTGCCAACGGAGAAGTCAACGTTCAAACCACGTGCTCTGGCGTGCTCTACCATAACCGAGAGCTCAGTGGCATCTCAATCTGCTTCGCGGGCCATGGAGAATCTGACTGCCATAAAACAGCTCATCTTCCTTGAGTTCAGGCAGCCCTCGATCGGTGTACATGTTAAGCCAGAATTGGTACTCTGATTCGCAAAGAGAATGCGTGGGTTCAAGGTGGTGTTGGATTCGTTCTGGCTTTCAGCGCGTGGACCGTGCGTTTTGTTGCTTCGAGGTCCCAGGCAGCAAGGAGCAGTTGATGACGACTCCTTTCCGCCGATGCATACTTTGCGAGCACGGCAGATCGAAGAATATCATTAGGCAGGGCCTCGATGCCGTGCACAAAAATTCGCATAGCCCAACGGAGGGTGGGTGTTAAATTACTAACAAAAGATGGGTACGTCAAATCTTACCTCAGATGGGCCGCTCAGCCCGTGGCCTGAAAGGTCGTCACAAGGGCCTCGACTTTTGCGTGAGGATGCTTGTGGGCAGGGTGAAGCGCAGGGCGCTCTGGGTAAGGGGAAAAACGGCTAGTCACAGGGCCTTTTGATGAGGATAGAGATTCGACTTCCATGGGATCGCTCCAGTTCTCGAAAATGTTAGAGAGCTAGTCACTGGGACTGGGTGCGGAGTTCCAAAGGCTCTGAACAATTCGACCACGCCAATTTCTGGCACAAGATCTTTCCGAGTTATGTTGTCTCGTTCATGCGAACTCGTCTCTGTTTTCGCCCAGACATGTAAATAATTTGGACCCATTTTCGAGGCCATAGAAACCCTGTTTGAAGTTAGCTCATTCTCATTGATGTCATGTGACAAATGCACTTGTCTTCGGTATGTGGTTTCCTCTATCTCGCTTGATCGTCCTCTTCTAACCGACTGGTACCCTCATACCCAGGGCGATGTTGGAGTGCGTCTTCACAGACCATCTGCGTCTTGTGAGCGCATATTGCAAATTGACATCCATCTTGCAGGGCACTCGCATCGTACTATGACCCAATTCCATCTTCACATCCACCACTATGGTACCGTGCAAGTTTGGAGCCGTTTGATGGTTGGAACCAACAACGGCCTCTGGGAGATCGCCTGACGACCATCCAGCTTACCCCCCTTCGGAAAAGTGACGCTTGGCACCAACCGACTCGTGCATCCCCACCCCACGAACGCCACCTCGTGGTCAGGATAATGTACAGGATAACCTCAGCTTGACAGATACCATGCCCGACCAAGGCATAGTAATGTTTGACTCCGTGCCGTTGTACGTCTCTTGCGTCTATCCACGAGCTCACACTCAAAGGACACCCGGAATACGCCGAGCCGACCATGTCTAAAATGTTCAACGGACCCGTCGGGGTATCGGATGAAACATTTCAGGCGCGTTTGCGTGGCGGGTGGGGTACTCGACCGCTGGGGGTAACATGTGCATGTGAGGGCCTGGAGGATAGGATTCATAGGAAAGATCATATCTATGGACGTGTTTGAAGTAACTTGATGACCTGATCTCGGTGGCGTGTGTCCGACTCATGGGCTGTCGAAGTTCGTTGAGCTACAGGAGAACATGCGCCCGCCATTCAGTATGAAACTCGGTATGTAGTACATATTCAAAGCGCGGTTCCATCACATAAATATTTCACCTGTAGTTTGACCGCCGTTGCAAACATTTTTCATATGGTCCCAGGTTTCAGTGACTGGTAGGCAATAAACAAGTACTTGGGTTAGGTCTAATTTCACTCGGAAATCTACCTCCGGGTTACATCATGGTTACGTTACCTCCTACTTCGGCTCCTCTAAAAGCAAAGACGAAGATGCTGGTTTTACTCTCGTCATTTGCATCTCACCACCATGCCTAACTTTCGACTTGCTGTGTTGCTTTGCGATGATCTCCCCATACCGTTACCTGACGACCCGGTCAAATACATCAACTACGACAAGATATACCACCAATTCTTGGCCGAGTCGCTTGCAGAGATCACTTGGGGTGAGCGCCTTCTGCCACCATTTCGCTATGATGTCTGACCATCCATGCGCGTAGACACGACCTTCACCCTTGATTGTTTCGACGTCGTTAATGACGTGGCCTACCTCTCCGAAGGGGTACATTACGACGGCATCGTGATCGGTGGCTCTCGTTCGTCCACGCCTCTTCGCTATCCATTCCCTCAGTGATCCTCTTTCGCAGGCGCGTCCGTCAACGACGACCTCCCCTGGGTCAAGAAGTTGCTCGCATACACCAAGCACATCATCACTGAGAAACTATCCGTGAAAGTGTTCGGTACATAATTCAACCACTTCCTTCGCCCTCGTCATCCCTGACCGATCCAGGTATCTGCTTTGGCTACCAAATCATCTGCAAGGCCCTCGGAGGCACCGTTGCTAGTAAGGAAGAGGACGGGGAGATGTCCGTCACGACTATCAATCTCACCGGCCTCGGAAAGGCTATCTTCCGCGCTCCCGAACTTGTACGTCTCGCTCCCACATCACACATCACACGTATCAAAGTTCATCGATCGAGGTAGCGTCTCCAACAATGCCACCATGACCAGGTCATAGAGCACCCTCCTCACGCACATCTCCTCGGTTCGAGTGACAACACGCAGAACCAAGGCATCGTGATGTTCGACCCCGCAGCAGTACCGTTGCCGGCGGACCTCGACTCAAATGCGTGGCGCGTGGATCTGACGTCCATTCACGTGCTCGCGCTGCAGGCACATCCCGAGTTCACGGAACACATTATGCGCACTGTGATAGAATATGTAACTGACTATTTACCACGACCTTTCCTCGACGATGCGATTACGCGGGTAGAGCTGCCGACGGATGGGATCAACAGGGTGGGAAGGGTGATATGGGAGGTGTTGGGAGTGACCTCGAAATTCTACTCGAAACTCTAGCGGCGAAGACTAGAGCTGCCTAGTTTCTTATGTTATTGTTATTATCATCCGTGACTGACATGTTCTTTGAACACTCAACAATGATCAGAATGGGCAGCGTGAGGATGAGCAATTCTGTGGTCGTCAGAGTAACGGCGTGAAGGAGCCTGGTCCACAGCTTGACTCTGTTATTCAGAAATCGTGAGAATTCGTTAGATAACTGGAGTGGAGGCGGAAATAGGTCCATTAGATAACTGAAATAGATCCACTCAGTGACTGGCAACCGGTATCATGGTCGAGATCTATCTGAACTATCGTGAACCTCCGAAAGCTCCCTTCATCTCTGTTCCCAACAGTGACATTGAGAGGCTGTCTAACCGCCCTCTCCGCTGGCTCCGTTACGTTATGTTCAGTATTTGTGGAGCCCGTGGTGATCTTTTTGAAACACTGGATGCCACTGGCGATCCAGTTGACTATCACACCTCGTTGGTCGACCTGCCCGCCGCTATATACTATAAGCCTTCAGGTACAGTTTCTTGTTGTATGTGAGATCGTTGCTCACACAGTCCCCTTATCCCCATTTATCCAGAAGACTGCATCTTCGTGGACTATGAAGGCT
>JBBPOE010000596.1:0-18018 GCA_038091295.1 Tylopilus felleus | reverse complement strand
CCGGCTGTGCCGTTCCCCCTCCTACCCACCTGCCTTTCCCTAGATGGCGCGTCTCTCTCCTAAAGTACATATATGACCCTAGCCTTTTTTAAAAAACTGTAGCCTTGCCCGTCCTTCCCGACTTTGTCGTTACACTCTCCGTGCGCCTAGTATCCATCCTATACAACTACACCCCCCCTTCGTTTTAGATTATCATAGACGGTCCTCCCTACGTACATATATGCCCTCGACTGGTTTTAATCCCGGGCCCCTAGTACCCTTCTTTCTTTGTGTTTCTGTACTCCCTCTTTCTTTTCGTTATTAGGTATTTCGCTATGGTACCCACGGCGGCAACTAATCAACCATGTCCCTCTCGCGTTTTGTTTTTTACTTGACTAATCGATATCGTTTACATTATTCTGTCTATTTTTTCTTTCGTCGTGGTCCCGAAGATCAAGCGCGAGCGTATGTAAACAAAAGCAGGGTCAAGCGATCCACAGGGCCCACCGGCCGGTTCCAGCCAACGACAACATGTTTATACCACGTCTTGCACCTCGTCACATGAAAAGAGAGTCTGATAGAGTACGACCCCGGTCTAGACTACACACACACGCCTGCGTCGCCACCAAGACCCTCCTCGGAACCAAGCTTTCCAAGCCAGCCGCATCAAGGAAAAAAAAACAGCCAAACGCCTCCAACGCCACACCAAGTTCCGGTCCCTCCGGACAGCACCCGTGTCCGTATATGCGTCCCTTGAGCCAGCCACCTCCGAATCGCGGATGGCATGCGGCATGACGGTGGCTCCTGCGCTCGATGGGGATAACCTTGCCCCGCTGACCCCTCCCCCGTCCCCATGCCCCACGTTCGTCGACCCCAGCAAAAATGTTCCCTCGCGATCGGCGTCATCCAACTCTAGACCCCTGTCTCCCTGAACCTGATTCGCTGCCCTTGAGCGCCTCGAGACGCACACGTACGCGCGCCCTCGCTTGAAGCCGCTTCTCCAGCGCCAACGCATCGCCATCGCCACCGGCGCCCGTGTCGGCAGCCTCGCGCCTGGATGTCGTCACTGACCCTGAACCGCCAAATCCAGATTTAGACACCAACACAGCAGCGACGTCCCCTGACGCGTCGTCACCCACTGCTCTTCTCAGGTCGACACGCAAGGCCCGCTTGTCGCCGGTGCATATCGATAATCCAGTCGTATCCATGTCCGTGCGACCGTGCACGTCATCCTCTGCTTCATCGTCCAGCGATGCAGATACTGTCGTATCAGCCGAGGTACGTCCTCCGCGTACATCGTCAGGTACGTCGTCAGCCCCAGATGTCCGCACCGACGCAGGAACATCCACCAAGGAACCTTCCACCACCGACGCACGCAATAACGCCGCAATCGCCTTCCTAGCCAACGGTGTGACCACAGCCCCAGGTGAGAATCCCACCCCGGAACGACCATCACCCGCCCCAGAAGTCATCTCGTCCGCACGGTCACCGCCGTTGGCGCGCTCGGTACCAATCGCACAAGCGTCGTTTGATGAAAAAAGGCGCGGCTGGAAACGACGATCGTGGGGTGGCTGCGCGGATGCTGCGTCGTTGACGGGCGGGGACGGGTCGCCGTCAGCGGTCCTCTCAACCGTTGTCTTCCGGGCAGATGGTAACTTGCCGAGAGGTGGGCCGTCCGTGAGCCGGAGGAGAAGCCTGGGACGTGTATCCGTCCTACCTGCGTCCAACGTCCCTGTTGGCCGTTCGTCCCTTGATACGGGGTGGTGTTTCTTGGGTGGGTGCCAGGGTGCAGTAGGGCGTGAGAGATAGGCCTGGATAGATTCCGATAACGTACGGTTACGATGAACATGAACATTCAAGCCAGCCGAGCGCTTACGTGACGACCGAGGGTTCGCGGAAGAACCACCACCAACATCGTCCACGTAATCTGCGACCTTGTCACCAGTCCCCTCTAAAGGTCCATTGATAAGACGAGTTACGCCTGCCTCGTTGGCAGCCAACAGCGCCGCCGAATCATCGCCTTGAGGGTCACTCAATTGTGTGATATCTGTTGTTGCAGCAATTTCCTCAGCAATTTCCGTCAGCTGTCCATTTCCGTTTTCGCCGTCTCCCGGAGGTGGCCGAACAGGAAAATCATAATTCTGCATTTCAGCTTGAATGGCAGAACTCGAAGCCTCTGGATAAGACACCCCATCCGAACGTTCATTGCGTAAAATAGCCTGAACGCCGTCAGGAGGGCTGTGTCTTCTAGGGGAAGAACGATTACGAGAATTATGGTCCTCTCGACCGCGTGGAGAACGGTTAGGACTGTTCCCGTGATTTGGTCTGTCGTCACGGCGAGCCTCCGCGGAGCTGTCTCTGCCATGTCTTGGGGTTGGTGAATGTCTCGAATTATTTTCGCGACGTCGTACCGCAGGTTGATAGCTCGAATGCGACCGGGAACGAGATCGACGGGATGGTGAGGGCTCCGCGCTCCAACGGCGGCCTCTTTCTATTTCGCGCGGCGGAGATATCTCGGGTGGGGTATCATACTGAATAATTAGGGAATCAAACCACGGTTTACAAAGAAAGCTGAAACTCATACCTGAGCTAACTGGTCATACATCTTGAGGTCCCGGTACGGACTCCGAAGATAGCTGTAAATTTCTAGAACAGATCACGTCGTACATCGTCAGAGCTGCTGATGACTGACACAGAGGCTGTACCTACCGTGCGCAAAGTGTTCGGCATTGACATGCCTCACGCCTGCAGTGTACGGCGTGTCTAGATCCAAGAATTCGGATAACAGTTTTACGGCAGATTCTGAGCGGATATCGATTGATTTCATGAGCGATATGGTGTAGGTTGTGAGGAACTATCGGATAATGGAATATCAATGAAAGAAGGGTCTCGATCAACACGAGGTGTTTGCAACGATCTTGGGGGATGGAAGCTCACCTCCACGTCCAGATTAGGCCACACGCGTAGTTCGCGGCGTAGGAACATGGTCATGCGGCTGATAAGATCCGGGGAAGCAGCAAATTGAGCAGAGGTGGGGAAAGGGCGGTAGCGGGTATAAGGGTTAGAAGCGACGTGCTGCGAATGAAGATCAATAAATGGGTTGTGGAGCGAGCGATCAACCGAAAACGGACCTTGGCGTAAAGGTGGTGTTGGTATATCCATCGGCGGCGGGCGATCGCTCGTTCGAGCTGGTCCGCTTCCTCGCGCTCTCGTCGGTGCCTGCGACCCCATTGACGTTCTCGCCGTGTGTTTCTGAGCGCAGTGGCGCGAGATCCTCCCGTGAGCGGTGGTGGTGGAGACGACCGCGGTAGAAGGTAGTGTTTTTGGTAGTCGTGCTGCGAGCGGACATGATGGATGAGATACGAGTCATCGAACGACCTCGAGCAGAGTGGACATTTGCGCGATTGTTCTACAGAACGAGCAAGTTCTCATTTTTGGCTGATGTTCAGCATCATGGACACGCACCTGACCATAAGAGGATGCATTCCAAGCAAAACTCGTGCGCGCAGACGGGAATGATGGTTCTGTCGAGGAAGGGCTGTAAGCAGATGGTGCAGTGTTCTTGCTCGAGACCGTCGTCGTTGTCCCTTGTATTCTGGTTGTCCTCAGGCGGGGACAGCAACGGGTCGAGCTTGACACGTTTCGACGACGGCGACGACGCGGTCATCTTTAGCCAAAGCACATGAAAAATAAATAAAAAAGGTAGATATTTCCCTTATCCATTATGTAAGCACACCGGGTATATTGTTTCGAGAAAACAAGCTGGAAGGACTTGAGCCTTTTGGTCAGCCTGCACAGCAAAACAAAAACACCATACGCCTCCAGCAAGTAGCACGCTAATATGTACATACAGAATCTGTTGATCAATCGGTACATCACTCCCGCGCATCCTCCGTATCGTATGGTGCAACGCCTGCGCTGCACGCGTATGATCCAGCCTCCCCCTTTCATCCATCATCCGCCCATAAAATTCGGACGTGATCGCATTCGTATGCGCATCGTCCACGGCCCACATCGTCCCAATCACGGAACGGAACCCAGCAAACTGCATCGCAGCAGCGAGATGGATGACCTCGTCCCCCACCGTCGTGTGACATGCAAACAGATAGGCAAACTGCGCCTGCTGCAAGTCGTACCGCATGACGTGCTCCACTTTGAATCACCCGTCACGTAAAACAAACCCGGCCTCGAACGGTCGCTTCTGATCGGATACCGTGACAGGCGAAATGAACAAACTCGTGCTGGTCCAATTCTAATTCTTGAGCGACCATGGAGAAGTTGGCGTTCTGGTCCTGAACGCAGGTGAGCGTCGCGGCGGACCCGACCCGCTCGGATATGCGAGTGCCTTCCGTGTTCACTGAAGCGAGTTTGTTCTGTCCTGGAGCCTGCGCCTGTGAGAAAACGTGTCCGTTCGATGGATCCGTCCAACGGTCTCTTTCGACGAGCGCGAACGAGCGCGGTCAAGGTAGGCGTGTAAGAAGAGATATAAATATCGGAGAGAGTCGGTTGGCCCTTCCTAAATGGGCCAGCTGCGTGCAATGGAAGGAAGGAGAACTCGGCGGTCGAGCACGCGATCCATGAGAGCAGTGCGTTCGAAGGATTTCCACGATCGGGGAAACGACTTCGTCCCAAAGTGCTCGCAAAAGTTCCAACGGCTCCCTCGATACGTCGTGGTGCTTGGCACGCAAGGTCAAGCAGTGAAGTCGGGTCGACAGATCAGAAACACGGGATTTCGTGATGCGCAGCTTGATGTAGGTCGGATCTCGATCACGTAGAACAATCAGTGCATCGCAGCCGTACTTGCTGGCATTCACGATGGCAATCGGTCCACCTTCAGCTGAGATCCGGAGCTCTGAGAAGAGTGTCGGCTGAAGAAAGCGAGACAGGCCAGGCAGCTTGCGAATATCGGTGATGACACCCTGCAACTGAGTGTTATAACGGCATGCCTGGTCGTGTCGAGACTGAGCATCCGGGGAGCCCCGAGCACAGTACAAAGCGCAGTGGATAGCTCTGTAAATCTGGCTGCAAATTACTTGCCTCTTCCCCGGACGCTTTGACATCATCGAGGGAAGAACGTAAGCAGATCAACTGGCTCCAGAAGACACCGCGACCTTGTTCGACGAGTTCAACCATCAACTCGAATTGGGCGCTGGTTTCGTAGCGATAAAACGCCAATTCCAGCCTCCTACTGTAGAAAACCATGTGAACCTAGACAACCAATTTCACTGAAGGTTAAACGTGCTGATCATGGCCAACTTGTGGTTGGAAACTGCGGTAGCGAGGTGAGCGTGAGCATCATGGGGCGCGGCCCGGTCCGAGTCGGAGTTGGCACCAAGACCATGTTGCTTATATAAGCGCTTCCAGTACGTCTCTTCCTTCCGTGCTTTGTTCTTTGTGCTACGATAGAGCTAATTATATTTGATAGCAGGCAGAATATAGCCCACCTCAGTCAGACGCCAAAACCTAATCCCATCGGCCTCCCATCCCTCAACGATATGGCTGCTCCAGAGTCACTCCCACCCGACACCCTCGACTTTGCACACCGCATGTTCGACGCAGCACGCTCCGGAAACGCTGACTTCCTCCTCCCAGCCATCGACGCAGGTCTCCCCGTAAACCTCACCAACGCACAGGGTACTCCCATCCACCGATCTACCCGATCTCTCCGTGACTCACGACCGTATGCACACACAGGAAACACCCTGCTCATGCTCGCAGCCTACGCAGGCCACACGACCCTCACACATGCGCTCCTCGCGCGCAAGGCAGACCCCAACCGTCTCAATGACCGCGGTCAATCCATCGTCGCAGGCGCTGTCTTCAAGGGCCACGACGAGATCGTGCGTGACCTCGTCGCCTCCAGCGCAGATCCTAGATTCGGATCGCCAACTGCGATCGAGACGGCACACATGTTTGGTCGCAAGGATTTGTTAGAGGTGTTGGGCGCGAAAGAGGGCGATGTGGGAGCGGACGTGCCTACGCCGCCTAGTGCTCTCCCCCAAGGCGCACCGTCGTCATGATTGCAAGTCTCGCGGGAACGATAACTGTCATTCTAGAGAAGTTGTACATTCGTAGACCCAAATGAAATCATCATGTACATCATCTAGTCATTCACTCATCAATGACATCCAGCATCGACAGCTGCTAGATCCCCAATAGGCTCATGCGAGTCCGTCCGCAATCTACACCGCACCCATCTCCTTTCCAAGCACCCTCAGACACTCCTTTGCCAACGCCCTCGCATCCACCTCCACCACCTTCCCATCACCCTCTGGCGCACTGATTCGACCTTGTGATCCCTTACTCTCTCCTGGATCTCGACTGGCACTGCCCACCGGCGGACTGGCCACCGATACCCACGCAACAGGCGTCTTTCGCGGTATCGACGCAATCTCACACAACACCGGGTAGAAATAAAACAAGTGCGCAACCGGCGATCGTTTGACGACGTCCGCGATGAGTGCAGACGGGGGTAAACCTGGATCCACAGCTAATTTCCACGACAGCATGTCAGCTCGAGCGTCCGAGACCAACGAGCGACATACCAGGTGGCGACGCGCTGTTCGCTGACGGTGCATCAGAGAACGCAGCCCACAGCGTCCCTGGCCACAGTCGTAGAACCAACAGTCTACGCAACACGTACAACAGTTCGTCTTCACGTACCCTACGCGAATCCACATCAACACGATCAGTCCACTCCCGATAAACCCTCGTGCTCACCTGGGAAAAGGCAAACTACCCCTAAGGGCCTCGTCCGCGATATAACCCACCATGGCCGTCTTGCATCGATCCAGCAACGATGGTAAACACAATGCAGCGACCCTCCTCCTCGACGTCTCCTGGTCTGCATTCCAAGGGCGAAAACATCATAAGCCTACCACAGACGACAGCAATCAGAAAAATACCATCACGCACCGTTCGTCACGTCGGAACAAATCAAAAACAGCAAATCGAAACACCAATACGAAAAACGTTCCCTCGGAATGACCTCTTCCGTTGCCGTGCTCCCCACGCTCTCCAAATCCAGCTTTTCAAGGTCTTCCCCCGAGTTACGCGACGAGCTCACGTTGCTCCAGTCCCCAAGACCAGGTGAGTTCGAACGCCCGGTTTGGAAGGGGAACTTGTACAACTGGCTACCTCGATGGAGGATCTTGGCAAGTTGACTGACGAGGTAGTCAGGTACGAGATCGATCTCGAGCGAGCTGATCAACGCCAGGTCAAAGTTTTCTTCCGCCTCCTGTTCTTCCAGGCTAAACGTCTCTGCCAAAGAGCTGCAGCGAAGCATTTGTCAAAACGAATCGACAATCACTCATTACGGATCACACACCAATCTGCGAGAATACCGCCCCGGAAACCTTCGATAATCTGTCTCCAGATCGCTTCGACCCGGGTGTCCGATATCGCTAGCGAACAATCAGTCCAAGAACGCACGGAATGCACACGACCGACCTTCTCCGAGCGCCAACAACGTCGTCACACATTCCGTGACGATACGCAAAAAACACGTCGTGGCCGTCTTCCACAACGGAACGTCCTTGCCAAACTTGGACGGCGCTGGACACTCGTACTTGAGCTTGATCGGAATCCCGTACGCCTAGCGCAATACAACGGATGAGAATCCAGACGGCGATGACGTGGGGACGGACGCGCTTACCGAGAGAACGGCCTCGAGCGTACCGTCTTCGTATATCTCGGCGTGATCCTTGAACCGCATGTACAACTCGACGAGCGCCGGCATCGTCTTCTTTGACAATCCAATGTACGTGATCTGCCTCCGCGTGGATGTCGGCGGTCCAGGTGTGGCGGACGCCTCGGGGATGGACGCGACCGTAGTGTGGGTGTGGTATCCCGCGAGGAACGCGAGAGAGCTGAACTCGGCAAGGTCGCGCATGATCAGCGATGGTACGCCAGACTCGGCGAGGTCGATGGCTTGGACAATGTCGATGACAGACGCCTGCGGTGTCCAATAAATACCAAGCAAAGACACCCGCATTTATCACTCACCTGTACTGGCGTGAGTGAGTCCACGTCAAGCCTATAATCCGAAGATTTGGAGTACGTGAGGACGCCTATGATACACACGTCAAGCGTTACAGACGAATCCACCACCCAGCAGTAAGAACACCCACCTTTCAGTATCTCCATGAGACGCGTCAACCGCTCCAATGACCACTCCGTACGCAGATGTTGCCAGCTCATCCGCCGCATCGTTCGAACGACATCGAGATACGCCACCAAGCTCTCCTGCGTAAACGCCCGTCGCGAACCAACCGCAGGCGAGGAATGCGATGCGCCACCGCCCTGCAACAACGCACCCCCGACATCGTTCCACGCCTGCCACGCACATTCCAACGCATCTACGACGCGCAAGCGCATGACTTCGTCCATAGCCTCGGACAACGACCCAATCGCCTTGTCGAGGCATTGCAACGCAGGCGTACTGAGCGGTCGCCGATCGAGCAAAACCGTATCCTGAATGTGTTTCACAAACACCCTCCAAGCGTCCGAAAAGGTCGAGAGGTACATGATCTTGGACACGACAAATTCTTTGATGATCGACCCGATCGATTGCAACGCCAGACTTTTCGACTCGTCCCAGGCCTGATCCGGCGTTGACCCCAATGGGTGGGCCGCAGATGAAGGACCTGCACCCTCGGCCGGAATCCGTCGCGTCTCGACCGAGATCGCATCCAACAGCGGAAACGTGATCTTCCACATGCAGTCGTTCCACGTTTCGAGACTGAGCGTTGCGCCGTAGAGCTGCATGGCGCGAAACAACGTTTGAATGGCGCCAACGCGAACCTCGGGACGAGCGTCGGTACACAAACCGAGGACTTCAAGCAGGAGGAACATCCACAACGCGCTGTACTCTGGTTCTTCTTCCGCATCTTTCCGCTTGGACTGTATCGAGTCGGAGACACTCCAGAGCAAGCTCTCGGCCGCAGTGAGCGCAATATTCGTGTCCGCCTGTCGGCCAAACTGACCCAGCGTGCCGATGCACTGTCGAAGATCTTCCGGCGAGAGAGACGACACCGAATCGCAGACCAGCTTCAGGGACTGGAAGGCGATCTTGACGAGAGCCGTATATCCACGTTCGTTGTTGTACCCCAGGAGAAGCGGCTTGGGGCGATGATCTTGCAACGACAACGTACTTACCGAGTCGCTCGAGGTCGTCCGCAAGAGCACGGGTGACTTGCAGACGCTACCGAGCATTTCGAATATACTACCCCATCCGACGACGAGCGTGTGTCCGGACGCTTGCAGTATCTGATGCAGCGCTTCAAGCCCCATACGACGTAATTCGACGTTCGTGCTTGTACCAACAGCGCCGGCTTCGGATGCGGGAACGATCTGCTTGGAAAGAACATCCAATACGCGATGCTGAGCTGTGGCCTGGAGATCCCCAGAGCTGGGTAGGTTGCGGGGAACGACGACTAGTATCTCATCGAGGACGCGGGCGGCTTGAACACGAATAGCCTGCGGTACAGAGGGTAGACCGATAATGGATAGCAGATGCCCCGTAGTCGTGTTCCAAGCAACTTCAGGAGCTCTGTAAATGAGCCGATGTATGTTGAGCATGGCAACTGCACCCAGCCTTTCTACTCCAAAGTCGCCTGAACGCTGTGAGACAGTGAACCGTAGTGAGCCCGTCGTTGCTAGACGTCATGCAAAGTAAACTTACCAAAGTCCTCGGTAAATGGATGCCGCTAACGCGTCTTCGATGGAGAAGGTCGTTTCGAGGAGAAAGAGTAGCGGACGAAACGGAAGCAGCGAGTTCATCGCCACTCTCCGTCTCAACGAACGTATCCATCGCGTCGGATTGCATCCTAATCATCTCCGAGCTCAGCTTACACAACGCATTCACGAAATCTTGAAATGCCGAATCTTCCAGATTCTTGGAAGCCTCAAAGAGACGCTGGATGGCGAGTTGGACATTGTCGGGGTCGATGTCTGCCAGAAGTGAATGTCGAGCTGGCTGTGGCGGGTGTCCTGATCTCGCTCCTTCGGATGCACCTCCCGTTGGGGTTCCAGAGACCGACCGGCTAGGCGCGCCAGAACCACCGGCGAACGTACTTGCTCTTCGTGTGGAAGAAGGCTGCGAACCCTTCATTGTGAGGACATAGTCCGCATTTTGAAGCGCCTCCATGATCCCGTACCAGCTCTCTCCAAGGCTGCCGGCGAGGAAGAGGGCACTTGATGCCAACACCTTTAAGCAAACGAGGTTCCGCTCCGATAACCCTGGCGGTTGAGCAGGCGAAGTCAGTCCCAAGTTCTCCGTAAGCGACGTTCCCGAACGAGGCGTTACAGGCTCGACATACGACTCCAGACTTGCAACTACGCGGGACGGGATGGCAAACTTTGCAAGGCTCGTGAGGAATGCGTCCCTAGGGGTCGTCAGTGCGAGCATTCCGGCCACATTCGTCATCGCCTGATAGCTTGTGAGGACGTCCACGAAAAGTTCGTCAGAAAGGTTGGTCGAAATGATGAACGACAAGGCTGCTAGCAGGGCCGGCCAGCCGTTATCTACCATCGAACGAATGATGCGGAGGTGTCGCGTCGCGGGTTCATCCTGTGGCAGCGCAGCCAGATCCAGGGCTGGCGGCGCGCGGATAACAGGGTCTCCGGCTGCGCGCGGGCGTTGTACCATGATGGAGGTATAAAGAGGCCCGGTAAAGGAAGCGAAACCTTCGCACAACGAGACGATGCATTGCACTCCGAGGAGGTAGACGTAGGACTCCGGTATTGGAGGGGAGTCAGCCTTGTCAAGTTGATCTATGCTAAGGTAACATTTATTTAGGCATCAAACTGAGAGATTGTCATGAATACATACCATTGCAGCTTCATCGCTGATGTTTGTACGCTCAAACCAGCTCCAGCGCCAATCATCCCAACGACGCCAGAAACAGTCGCACTGGCTGCGCTGGCAGCTGCATTCGCTACCATCCCTGCTACCCCTCCCACGTCGAGGCCATAACTCGAACCACTGTCGAGGTGTGAAGGCGTCCCGACGCCCATCATTTGGGAGCTCACTCCGAGTAAAGCAGGTTTCTCGGTGACCAAGCGCTTTAATGAGCTAATCAAGGACGAAAAGACCTTGGAACCAGATTCTTCCGCATCATAACGATCCCAGATATTGCGAATTAACTCTGCGTCGCTGCAGAGACTGAGAAATCCATTCGTCAGCGGAAACAAATTCTAGTAATCGCGAATCGAACATGCGTACCCCCGCATGATTTCCATGGCGAGGACCCGAGTCCAAACAGGTCGAGAGCCAGAGTGGTCAGTTGAAACTGAATCCGTGTCGTCGGATATCATTCTAATCAGCAGCATCAGGAAGACTTCAGCTTCCGTCTTCAGTTCGAACGAGAATTGCTTCAGAAGCAAGAATACAACGCGGGTGCATCGGAGCGTCAAAGGGAAGACAGGCTTATCTGACAACGACTTGAGCAGCATCGGGCAAAGGTGGTGTCTAAGGAGCATCAAAAGTTGTTCGTGCTACAGTGTGGTCAAGAATAAATGGCATACAAGGCAATGGCATACATACCTTTCGGAACAGTTCGTGATAATTCGTAAGGACGCTCTCGATAAGCTCGAGCGCGAACGTCTTGTGCAAATACTCGAGATTGAGAAAGTGGGGTTTCTCCGAGTCAGCGAGTAGGCATAAATCCTCGAAGACAGCATACGCGTCTCTCGCGAATGGTCCCAGGGTAGCCGTAGTTCCATCAGGAAGAACCACGTCTTCAAGTAGTCTTGGATCCAGCGAATCTTGCTTGTCTTCTTCAACCATCTTGTCGACCACGAACATTACTAGTTGACGAAGGGTAGCAGCAGCAGTCGACGACACGACTGCAATTCGAGAATCTTGCAGCTTGAAACACAAAAGTAATGCCTTGTATCATATTCAGAAACGTGTTTTGGTGGATATCAAAACAGAGAAACATACCTCGGCCAGTAAGTCTCCGTGAACAGAAGGAAAGTTCGTTATTAGTGAGACGAGCGTTTGTAGAATACGGAGCTGGATATCTACGCCTTGGCTCATGGCATCGCTCATGGTGTTGATTATCAAAGGGACGGCGGACTGTGGGACTGCTTTGAGTGCGATAAGCCGCTGGAGCGACCCAAGCGATATCGCGACGACTTTTGCATTCTTGGTAGCACATCCCATGAACACCGGTCTTAGGAGATCGTCGGACTGCGCGCCATCTTCCACGGATGAGACCAGATGCTGTAAGGATGCGGCATAAATCACGGACCCACCAGATGCGAGTGAAAGTGTGGCTTGCTCCGGAGAAGACCTGAGGATCGCGAGCGATTTCTCCGCTGCCTGTCGGAGCATAAGCAAGGCTGGTTTGAGACCATGGAAGCCACCTGACCTCGCGTATTTCTGGGTGTTTTCTCCTGGACTCGCTGGCCAAAGACTGCGATGGTGGTTCAGTGACATTCAATCCATGTGCGCCATAACGGTTACCTGCAACTCTGTCACTAAAAACGCCAGTGAACTCATTCTTGCCTCTGGACCCTTCCCTGTCGTTTCAAGAGCGCTGTATGAGAAGAATACGGTGTCCAGAGTCGTGTGAATCGTTGTAGCGCCTTCGCCGAGCAGAGGCGACAGTTGCGTAAAGTTGGAAGTTGATTGGACTCGGAGGTGTTTATGAGACCAATCGGGTTTACGTCAGCAACAGTCAGGCCGGATACGCCGGGCGCAAGTTGGATCATCGAATTTCTTGTGACACAGCGGTGCATGTTTAGAGGCTAGTCAACGACGACAAGATGAGCAGCCTTGGGCATTGTTTGGCGATTCTGGTAGGATTCGATCACCCCTTCACCTTGTAAGTAGTGGGAGCGATCTCCTAGTTTCATTCTCAAACGATAGACCTTGGCATGACGGCTGACTTGTTGTTCAGGCACAGCAACCACCAACTTACGATGGATCTACACCCTCGATCGGAACCGTCCGTATAACGGTGCGTGTACTTTGTGTCGACTCACGCTGTTGCACTCACGGGTCGATTAGCATCAACCAGGTTCAGCGAAGGCTATTGTTTCGTTCGCGTTGTCCGCGTGGATGTTGTGTTTTAGATCAGGCACCATCGACGAGACGGATTGATTCAGCGGATTCGATGCCAGTGTATACACATAGGCACCAACCATACAGTCGAGCGAGTCTCTCTATGGCCTCGCAGTTTACGCTCCTCGGATTGCGTTTTCGAATCTTTGCGACTCACCGGATACGACAGAGCATAGCCCTCAGGAAGCCAGTCTTTGACAAGTGGAAGTCTGCCGACACCGCCACCAATGGACACGCAATCTCATGCCAGTGATGCTAGTAATCACAAGTTCGGAATATTTCCACTGGGAAAGAACAGCACTTGGAGCTTCGTCGGGTACTCTTCGACCTTCGACCGAATATTAACCGGGACATGATTAGTGACGGCAACAGTGCAAAGAGCGGTTTGGGGGTGGCAGTCCCGGTTTTGCTCGGCTTATTAGAAGGATGAGGCTAATAGCGCTGTAGATGCTATTAATCGGGTGGCCAATTGGCTTGCGACATCAGCTTGGCACAGTGCATACCTTGAGAAACTTGAAACAAGCTTCCGGTGTCAAAAATTAAATTAAATACCTGCACCGTACTCGCCCTGATGCGGCGACTCGGACCGCGGCAACGGATTTAATTGTCAACTTCACAAGTTACAAGGAACGGGTTTGTGTTCAGTGTACTGTGTGTCATGTCACTATGGTGATAAAGGAAAATTACTTATGCCGCGAGGCACAGGGCAGAATTCACCTTACGTCGCTTGGATAGTCGAACCCATCCGAGTCGCGCGGAAACTCACTGTGCAAGCCAAGATCACCTTGCCAGTGAAAACCACTGAGTCGGTGATCAAGTTGCGGACAGATCAGAAATATTGGATGCGATTATTTGATACAGATTCTCTATCAGCTTTATGATATATAGTAGATATATAGACCATCTGTAGGCTGTGCGAGCGAGACTTACGGGGTCTAAACCTGGACGCGGGGAAGAGATGGCCAATTCTATTGGTCATAGCGTCTCCCATCGCCTTAAACAGGAGTAACCGTCATGGTCAAAACTACTTGCTGGGTTGCACGAACAACGGCCATTAACCCAGCGTTGGCCATTGAGAGGACAGTGTGTGAAAGGGGGGTGCTCATATCCGATTTCATCGAAAAAATGAATGGAACTTCGCGGCAGAAATAGAGAAGCGGCGATGGAGTGCACCGGCGCATCTCCCCAACGCTGCATGGATACATGAGTCATCACCCGCTCAGCGGATATACGGGTTGTTAAGGGGGGGAACTTGCCTCGTAATAGAAACCCCCAGCCTGGTCGAGGTATTCAAAGAAGGACATATACGCCTCTCCTCGCCAAAAGTCCATGTCAGCAATCTCAAAGTTGGACCAAACTAGCATCGTTCGGGGTGATGAGTTTGACGGGAAAAATGAAATCAGAGTTACTTACAATGACAAAGGTTGTAATTGACCCCGTTATCGTCAGAGATAAACTTGAGAGCGCTGTCCGGATTCAATACCTCTGGACGTGACCGTGCGAACTCTGGATGAGAATTGCACCCAATAGGACACGTTTCAGTGAAGGTTTTACTCAAACTCAGTGATGCAGGGTCAGACATACGTTTCACCGTATCCCACAAGGAGGGTATTGTGGCTTGGAATTCATACAATGAGATCGTGAAGCCTGGTAAAAAATCCGTGAGTACCCGTGAACAAAGATGCGGGACAAGCTGACACAGCCGCGCCACGTCAATGATCAAGGAAGAGATGACAACCGACAAGAGCCAATGGGCGGGACAAGTCAGCCACACCCGGTCCACTGAGACGGTATGTAATGAAGGCAGACCTACCGTACGTCTTGTTATGATCCTGCATAAACAGAAGAGGGTCTGACGGAATATCGCAATGAAAGTGGACCCATGGCCTACATAACGTTCACTTGCGCGCTGACGTTGACTGGAAAAAACTCACTCGATTCTCCAATAGTACCTAGCCACATCATTCGAAATAAGTAAAGGTGCACGCACACCTAATAGTCGACACCTCCTACCTGTACTTTTGAAGCAGTGGATGCCTGAAGAAAAACTTTTCGATATCAACACAACATATCAAGACCATCCTATAGCTGCACTCACCCCGGAGTTGTATCGACACATGTTGCGATAGGAAAGGCTACCTATACAAGTTGAATCAATGATGGGGTGTGGCCATATTTCTGTCCTATTACGTACCTCCATAGATAATGCTATCCGCTTCCATCTTCTTCCTAACATCTGTAGCCCTTTGTTCATCAATCCACGATGGTTGATACCAATGTTCGGGTGGTATGATCCCAAACTCCATCGGGGCAGACGACAAGACAGCCACGCGTCTCATAACCGGGCAACAACTCAAAACCATGCACTTGTTCGATTAATTTGGCTCAAGAACATACCTTTGGAACTCCTCGTTGAAAGGTTCCTCGTTCAGGAAAACATATGGATATTTATATTCGCGATTGAACCGATCTTCGGCGCTTCGAACACTCTGGATAACCCCGTCGAGGTCGGAATTTCGACAGAGAATAACGAAGGTGGCATTCGCTCTTGGGGGTGTGGTGGGCCTGTCCACGGTAGTGTGTGGCGTGACATAGGAAGGCTGAGGGTAATTATAACTCGAATTTGCGTAAAATTTCAGAGATGTTGGAAGGCTGTCGCTGTGAATGCCGGATGTGACGATGAGCACCGCCTAAAACGCACCAGGCATTGAGGTGTTGAGAAGTCCACTGAGATCGAACGCACTCACAAGAATTAAAAGAACTGCCAGCACATAACGAATGGGTATGGCCATCACAATGACGGCGCCGGAGAGTGGTGAGACGAACCGACGCAAGCCTGTAGTTCAACTGTATATAGTATCGCTAAATCAGTGGTTACCGGCGTTAGAGCCTTCATAGCCAAGCCGGCCCATGCGAAGTATCAAGGACTGCTGCGGCCCGCGCAAATCGCGATAAGCTGTGGCGCCTCCGGAGAACGGGCAAGTGCTACCTATGAGGTGATGTCAAGTTGTGCCAGCACATCCCGCGACACATTATGTACCTCACGTGACTGGCACCACACATCCATGGTAACCGATGTAACCGTTCCTTTGTTCCATCCATTGCCAGTGACAGGACAACCAAGGTGTTGCATATGCCAATAAATTCAAGTATCATAGCTCTGAAGAACCTCCCGCAATTGATCATGATATCCTTTACCAGCGAAACCCAGGCTCCCGCGCAATGTGGTATGGATTGAGCTCGTCGTATGAATCGGGTGCGGTAACCATTTTCAAGCTCCACACGGACATGCGTTTCACGTTTCTGACAGGCCCTGTCAACCCCCGGCTCATCCGCGAGTTTTGCCTCGTCAGTCGCTTCTCGGGCACATGGTATCCCGCGTGAACAGCCCGCCTTGACATCGAAATCAGCTCCACGAACACAAGGAACCTTCCCGCCAATCAAGAAGTACTTAGACTGGGTACAGCACACCATGTGAACATCGTTCGCCATACGAGGATAGGAGGATGGCCCAAGAACGGTCGAAAAATGGTTGATCCGATAATTGTGTCGGCTCGTCGCTATGTCAATCAGCTCAAACACAGATACCGGCGGGATTTCCCGTACGAAGCAGAATCACTGTGTCTTAATCTCGAAATGTTAGGTCTGGTTTGTGAGAACAGGTGGCAAGGCTTAAAAGTCAATAAGATCACAGTATTGCGCGACAACAAAAGTAGTGGGATAATACAACAGTCTTCGTTATCCGGAAGTAAGCTAGAGTTTCCACATCAAGTCTGACGGCTAATGCCGTACCCCCTCAAACATCTAGGTAAGCACCCGAGACTAAACCTGTACCATCGAAACTCGACCGTTGCGGAAGGTGGCGCGTGGGAGTCGTCTTCAATTGAGGTATCGGCGCTGATTGAGCACTGCGAATCGACATTGTTTCGAAACTTTCGAGATCGACGGTAGTGAGAGTATCTATAGTCGTTTGTGAAGAGGAAGAAGGCTCTGGGGATTTTGACGTGAAGTCGTTTTCCATGATTTCGATATCCTCTCCGTTCCAACGGTAGGCACTGATCACTAATACGAGGAGATTGCAGATCCCGAGATCCAGCGCACCCTATTGTACATGAAACGTGTGTCGATCAAAATTTCCCATCAAAAAAACGGGGCAGCAGTCGTGAGCAGCGTACCTCAATGTCGGCAGTCATGCTAGCCGTATAGCCCGGAACTGGAATCAAGAATCCCACGTGGACTATGTTCACCATAGCGGTGAGTAAGCTCATCGAGAGGATGATGAATATGATAACCCGCTCATTCCTAGATAACCTCATCCGCCACAATATCCCAATGGGCAACGCAACGAGGGCCACATCAGCGATAACGTTGGCTGTCCACAGATATCTTTAATTCAACTATAAGCCCAGAGGAAAAATAAAGAATTACTCGTGAATTCGATCATTGCGATCGGGAACCCGATTGGACATTTTAAGTTTGGACTGTTGTACCATGACCTGTCCGAACCGCAGGTGTAACCCTCGGAGGCGACGCACAGCGCCCACAAGAAAAAGAAGGCAACAGCAAAGCCATTTGCTATAGTCCGCATCCGACTAGTAGGTGGTACCATCCTTATCGATGAAAATACGATGCTCATGCGGACCGCCCTGAACATTTAGCATTTAAAATGGCATGAGTGGGAATTCGGTATGACCTACCAAGTCAAACACGTATACGAAAGCAATGTTAACCACACCATAACTATATGGGATTCATGCGACATATACTGGGGGTAGGTACCTGAGGCGCCGGATCGGGGAAAAAGGTATTCTGTCACACCAGACAAGAACGGATTGCAAACGAACGTACGTTCCGGCAAGTTTAGCATCCAAGTCGACACAGCACTGATAACGGCGAGGCATAGTGCAAGAGCGGCCCATGCATCTTCCCACCAGACTCGCCGCAGACGCACCCGAACCCACAGTCGTAAG
>JBBPOE010000595.1:0-18181 GCA_038091295.1 Tylopilus felleus | reverse complement strand
CCATATGCTCGCATCCACTGGTTTCCAAACCATATGCACATGTCACTGGTTTCAAACCATACGCACACTCCCATGTCTACTGGTATCTAACCATACATGAATTACTGTGTCCACTGGTATCCAATTGTACGCAGTATGCTCCGGCGTCCACTGATTCTCTCATACGCCATCAGAGCCTTCTCCTTCTGTGTGGGATGAGCTCCGCTGCATGCATTGCAGGCTTCTTCATTTCGGGAGCACAGCTCGCTCGCCCTCACAGTGCTTCTGGGCTTTTGCCCAGACTCTCACTCCTGCTATGTACATTACCCGCTCCTCCCTATGAGCCACCGTGTGATCGAACTTCACGGAATCAATTTTATGTAGTTTGGTTTCTCACGGAAGTATTTGAGGGTGTAGCTAAATTTTCTCACTGTACAGCTCACGCGGGATATGCCGGAGAAACGGTGCCTTGCGGGACCCGGCCATGCCGTGGCCCACGGCCTATCAAGCAACGAGGCCCGAGCCCTAAGCCCCTCAAGCCCTTACTCAAAAGCTCGGCTGGGCTCGGCCTGACTGGGTCTGATATGCCCCGGCTGGGGGCTTGAAGCCTGGCCCTGCACATCACTAATGGTGGACAGCCGCTGCCACCGAGCAGTGGCTGAGTTGGACTCGATCGCATACTTATCAGGCTGCCTCCGGGTCGGAGTCCGGGAACGCCGCATCATTTGCATAGCAGCTAGCACACCGGGGATAATGACATTTTCGCAATGTCTCTAGTGAATAGAAAATGGCAAAAAGACTATGAAATTTTCAAACTTACTGAGAAACTGGGATTTTTTGTGCTTTGAACATCAAGAAAATGTTATTATCCCTGGTGTGTAGTATACTCACGGCCATGGCGACGCCGACGGCATCAGTTGATTTGTAGCTTTCACAGCCGACATATCAGCGGCGTTAGATCTTGCGTTACTTAGATGATACGATTGAGCTTATGCGTGGGAAACGGAGGCAAAATATTCCTTCTGCTTCGTACTCCCGCTCCACTGAAACCGAGATTAAGATATGTACCTAGTGGAGTACTCTATTGACGGAGAAGAGAAGTTGCTTCCTGAAACAACTTCGGGTTGCTAACAGGTAACAGCTGGGTACGTACCACAAACTCATGGGGAACAAAACCTGACGTATCAGCGTGCTCATCCAACGACGATCGCGCAGAGTTATTCAAAAAGAAAAAGGAACTTGGACCTTTACCAACTCATCTTACGTTTTCTCGGCTCTTCCGTGGAAAGGGGGGCAGCTCAGACACCTACCGAGGACCTACAAACTCACTTGAATCCGGCGACTGGGCCCTAGGTGTCTCAGGCTGGCGCGGCTTTCCAGTTTCATCGACTGCTTCCCGCATTCCCAGGTGAGCGGTTATACCCTTGGCTTGGCAGCCGCAACCCGGGTCCGCGCCTTGGAGCCACTTTAATCACCTACCTGTTGGCGATCAGTGGAGAGCATTGCCATGTTTCAACTATATTTGTACTAGGTCAGTTATCGGAGACTATATATGTATGCCACCGAAAGCTGTACCCTCTACTCTTCACCTCCATCCATGCTCATCCATATTGCGCGACGATATTTCATCGCAGTTCGCAACAGCAAGACCTTTCATGCCCTCCTTCGATACCCCCTGACAGTTGTGCAATTTCCTGGCCTGATCTCATTCTTGCTTCTCTGCGTCCTATACAGCATCGCAGACTACACTTTCACCAAGTGGTACTTCCTGCCAGGAGGGGATGTCTGGACGGAGAGCTTCATCTGGACAGCTGCCTTCCCGTCAAGCTGGCGCAAATTATTCTTATCGTTATATGTGGTACCCACGTTTGCATTCATCCATCTCTTATGGTTCTCCTTGTATCACCTGGTACCTGCTTGGCAGCGACGCAAATACACCCTA
This sequence comes from Tylopilus felleus, assembly GCA_038091295.1. Lineage (NCBI taxonomy): Eukaryota > Fungi > Basidiomycota > Agaricomycetes > Boletales > Boletaceae > Tylopilus > Tylopilus felleus. The sequence continues at coordinate 16,260 of JBBPOE010000595.1, read as the reverse complement.
CTTGCACCTTTCCAAAATCCGGCGCCACAACACCTTTTTGAATTCGTTTGGTCCCCTCGCTTTGTCATCTGGTTTGCGATTTTTTGTACGAGTCTCTGGGTCGGACTACACTACCAACAACCAGCGGATCTGCGGTATCTCCCGTTGATCGAGAGGGCTAACGCTCATCCTAAAAGGGTTGGATATGCGAATCAAGGTAAATATTTACAGTCGCGCAATCACTCTCACTAATTGGTGTTTAGAGAAAATATTTATTGGCGCGATGTTTTTCAACAACGAAAAGGTTATACCATATTGGTCCGACAGTATCATCAAAGCTATTCACTACCTTGGAGCAGACAATGTCTTTGTCTCCGTTGTCGAGAGCGAAAGTTCCGACAAGTCCCCAGAGTTGCTCCAACAGCTCGACGACAAATTGGACGCCATGCAGATACAGAGGCGTATATTGACCCGAGACAAGGCGATCACGAAGCCGCACGACATGTGGGGCAATAATCGCATCCATTTCCTCGCTGCCGTTCGAAATCGCGTGCTCGAACCGTTGGTGGAGAATGGTGGATATGACAAGGTTGTTTTCACCAATGACATCTTCGTCGAGCCGGAATCAATTATTGAACTTTTGAACACGGCCGATGGAGAGTATGACATGGCGTGTGGGATGGATTATAATAACTTTGGGTGAGCATTCAACACTGCTTTCGCCGTTGTTTGCGTTGACGTTCGGTATGAAGATTATATGATATGTGGGTCCTCCGTGATCAGCATAGAAGACTGGCCAGTACCGTGTATGTGTTCTCATTTTTTTCTTTCGTGAGCTCGATGGATGGAGACTTAGTCCGTCATTAGATGGCCTTATTTCTTCGACGTCGAAGGCTACGAAGCGATGCATACCGATTCACCGGCACCAGTCTTCACGTGTTGGAACGGCATCGTCGCCTTCCAGGCCGACCCCGTCCTTCCCGTCCACCTACGGTCTAACCGAACGCTTTCAAACTATCCAGTACGATCTCCACTCCCCGTCACGCACCCATTAGCCAACGATCCATCATTACGCACCGTTACTCCTGCATTGAGGCCTCCTGCTCATTTCCGTGCGTCTGAACCGCAAGAATGTTTCTCATCGGAATGTTTCTTGCTCCCATACGATTTCAGACGTGTATTTGATATGCATCGGATCTTTGTCAATCCGCGCGTCATCGTCGCTTATGAATGGCGGTGAGTCCCAAACCTTCTCAATCAATGCTTTACAACGTCTTCCTTGTCTTGGACATGCTATTCCTGGACGCTGCGCTCAATCCTGCTCCGAGTCGTGATGTCGATGACACTGAAGCTTGTTGTATAACAGGTTTTACGCATATTTCAAGTGGTTCGTGCGACATCCTGTGCTGAAGTGGTGGATAGAGAAGGTATATGATGGTGCGTGGATGCACCAGGCTGTGATTGTCGTTGGGGATCCAAAACGAGTCTGGCAGTGGGATGGGGGAGACTGTCATCCATGGCAATGGTAGCCATTGGTAGGATTTACGCAATTTACGAGGCACGCTAGAGCGGATTGGATTTCACAAGGTAAAGTAGTCCACCAGCCGGAAGCTGGACTCTGTAACAATAGGCAGCAAGATCCATGGATAGAAGTACAGTGACGCGATTGAACTTGAGCAGGTCACACTTTCGTCGGTCAACATATATCAGGCTGCCTGTAGTCGGGCGAAAATGGAAGTGCCACCTGTATTAGGGTTGCACAGGGTGCAGCCATACGAGATCTCTGAGGTTGTGAAACAGCTTGTAAATGGCGTAAAGAATCTGGCCGGGTCGCGCTGTCGGTGTGTGATGGCTGGACGTGCTCGGCCTTGACGGCGATGACTCGGAGCAACGCGGAGTCGCGGACGGGTGACTGTACGCAAGAAGGGGAGAATCAAAATTTATTCGGACAAGACCATGACTGTTCACAAGTAGGCACTGGAGAATGAATTTAATAGCTACCTACTTACGTGGTGCACACGCCGCCGCCGTGCCGCCCTCGCGCGCTCGATCCCGCTCGTCGGCGTCGTGGCGCGGATCGCTTAGGTAAGCCAAGCGTGGCGCCCCACTTCCTTATTTGGGGATTACAGCATGTAAGTTTCTCCGAGTCGGTGTGTTCTGTTCGTTTCAAGTTCGGCTCCTGAGATTAAAGCACGTACTAGTAGGCAGCCAAGACTTTTTAATCGTACCAGAAGCTGCTCCCGTCTTGGAACTAAACAACTTCAACGAAATGGTAAGTAACAGAGTACGTAACCACTCGAATCCGGTGACTTATAGCACCATGTCTGACAAGGCGACATTGCAGTTTCATCAACTGCTTGCTGCATACTAGCCAGCTCGGAAGCGGTACCTGCATCTGCGGCCACACCTGTGAGTCCGCGACTGCGCTTTAGATGCCCTTTAGTCACCGCCTCTAATGACCGCATTGCCACGCTTCAACTATATTTGTACCAGATGCGGCGTATGTAAAGTGGCGTAACAAATTATGCCTCGCAACTGCGCCCTCTGCCCTTGACCTCCATCCATGCTCAGCCGTATCTCAGGGCGATATTTATCCGCAGTCCGTGACAACAAGACCCTCCATGCCCTCCTTCGATACCCCTTGACAGTTGTGCAATTACCTGGCTTACTCTCACTCTTGTTACTCTGCATTCTATATGGTATCGCAGACTTCACGTTCGCCAAGTGGTACTTCCCGCCGGCGGCAGGGGATGTCTGGTGGGATAGGATCTGGAAACCCGCATTTCCATCAAGCTGGCGTATATTGTTCTTATCGTTATTCGTGGTCCCCACGGTTGCATTCCTCCATCTCTTCTGGCTTTCCTTGTATCACGTGCTGCCTGCTTGGCAGCGACGCAAATACACCCCACTCACACCTTTCCAACTTCCGGCACCACCTCATCCATTTTCATTTCTTTGGTCCCGTCGCTTTATCATATGGCTTGCAATCTTTTGTGCAAGTCTTTGGATCGGACTGCATCACCAACAGCCAGCTGATTTGCGGTACCTCCCGCAAATTGAGAAGGCCAACTCTCACCCCCAAAGTGCTGGATATGCGAATCAAGGTGAATATCTTCACCCGAACAATTGTCCGCGCTTATCTTTACTGATTGCCCTTTAGAGAAAATATTTATCGGCGCGATGTTTTACAATAATGAAAAGGTTATACCATACTGGTCCGACAGCATCGTGAAGGCCATTCATTACCTAGGAACAGACAACGTCTTTGTGTCCATCGTAGAGAGCGAAAGTAACGACACAACCTCTACACTGCTTCAACAGTTCGACGAGAGATTGGGAACCATGCAGGTGCAACGGCGTATATTGACCCAAGACAAAGCAATCCCGAAGCCGCAATCGATGTCGGGTAATAATCGTATCCGTTTCCTTTCTACCCTTCGAAATCGTGTCCTCGAACCCTTGGTGGAGAACGGCGGATACGACAAAGTTGTTTTTTCCAACGACGTTTTCATCGAGCCGGAAACGATCATCGAACTTCTGAACACGGCCGACGGAGAGTATGACATGGCGTGTGGCATGGATTATAATGACTTTGGGTGAGCCTTCAATGTTCTGTTTTTGCCATGTTTGCATTGACGTTTTGTATGAAGACTATACGATATGTGGGTTCTACGTGACCGGCGAGGAAGACTGGCTAGTAGCCTGTATGTGTTGTCTATTTTTCTCCTACGTGCGAGGAAGATGGAAGCTTAGCCCACTATCAGATGGCCTTATTTCTTCGATGTTGAAGCCTCCGAAGCAATCCATACCGAGTCTCCGGTGCCAGTCTTCACGTGTTGGAACGGCATTGTCGCCTTCCAAGCCGACCCGGTCCTTCCCGTCCATCTACGATCCAATCGTACACTTTCAAAATATCCCCTCCGACAGCCGCTCCCCGACACCCACCCATCTGCCAATGATCCATCATTACACGATCTGAGTCCTGCATTGAGGCCGCCAGTTCGCTTCCGTGTATCCTCGTGGCGAGAATGCTACTCGTCGGAATGTTTCTTGCTTCCATACGATTTCAGACGTGTATTCAATATGAATCGGATCTTCATTAATCCGCGTGTCATCGTCGGCTATGAGTGGCGGTAGGTGTCGAACTTCTGATTGATACTTTACTACTTTTGCTCAACTCTACTGATACATGTCGATGCTCGAGCTGACACTTATTCCACGACAGGTTTTACGTATATTTCAAGTGGTTCATGAGACATCCCGTGCTCAAGTGGTGGATAGAAAAGGTGTACGATGGAGCATGGATGGACAGGGCTGTCGTTGTCGTTGGCGATGCAAAGAAAGTCACGGAGTGGGATGGTGGAGACTGTTTTCCGTGGTGAGGTTGAAATCCACGAGGCGTCGTGTGGCCCTTTTCCTATCTGTAGTGAGCTAGGCTTGGAGGAATACTATAATATTAGAAACTTGAGACGCATTGGGACCCGACGCGTTCTAGCGAAGGACGGTAATGCTGGGGAACAATAACATCTACGCATGGAGGTACAATGGCACAAATGATACCTGATTCCTGCGAGAAACGTGCTTGCTGCAAGTAGCAGGCCTCACGCGCGAAGCTCTTGTGGTTGTGGCTTGATCGTCGCATCGACCACAAGGTGGACTACTAGGTCCTAGGTAGTAGGGATGATGCCAGTCTTGACGATTGGGTCAGTGCAGTCTTCTAGTGTCAATCCTTCACTTATGTACCCAGATCGAATGTTCAGAACAAAGAGGCTCGGAGGCATCTGAATCAGATCTCGGTTCTGCATTTACATCAAAGCCTCCCGTTGAGGTTGCGTATCGGTCGGGAGAGGCTAGGGAAGTCTCAAACGTCCAGTAACGTCGTTACTAGTAATCAGACAGGTTCATGGTTGTGTCCTACAGATCTGGAATAGAATACCTGCTGACTGACGCCTTTATTTAGCCGCACCAGTCGTTGATGTAGATGGACGCACGATGTAGAAACTCCGCGCGTTGGTCACGGCCTTCACAACATCGACAACAACTTAGTGCCACTTCGTCGCGGACACAACTTAACAGCCAATTTATCCATCTCCTATCCCTTTTCCTCTGAACCTACGCGTCCGAATGTCCAGAAGGACCCGGGAAATGATTGACAAGGAGATCGAGCTGCTCACCGCACAACTCAGTGTTCTGCAGCGCCGAGAGGATGACTTTGACCGCATAATGGAGGACATGGCTAGGCTCCAAAGCTCCGTCAGGGAAGAAAGAGAGGCATTAGGGTCGAAGATCACAGAGCTGGAAAGCCAGAAGCAGCCCATCAATTGGCTCCCAACGGAACTCCTCATCGAGATCTTCCTCATCCGCACCGAGGACGAGAGCGCCGACATGGCAGTCGGACCACCGTACAATTTAGCCCCAGTCATCATCTCACACGTATGCCACAAGTGGCGTGAACTCGCCCTCACGATGCCGCGTCTTTGGTCATTCATTTCTTACCGGACACCCCACTGGATCCCCCAACCTCTGTCCGTGTTCTTGCAACGCGCGGGGAGTTCACCCATTTCCTTCAATTTCATTTCCACTCCAAGTACTAATGGCACTTCCGACAACTCGAACGCATCGACACTCGAAGCAGCCACCTTGATTGACATCATCCACACACTATGTTGTCAACGTCGACGCTTCCGTTCGCTTACCTTCGAATGTGGCTTTGCTAAAAGCATGGAACACATCCTGGAAGGTCTCACTCATCTTTATGGTCACCTCCAAGAACTGGAGTCCCTAGATCTTGCCATTAGTGCCCTCAATCCCTCCTTCGAAGGAACTCAACTCCTCAGTTCAGATCGACTGTCGACAGATCAAAGCCCACCAGGTAGTCCTATCATGCTTAGGCATCTCCGTCTGCAACAAATTCCTCTGTCAATCCTCCCTTCCTTCTTGGTTAGATCGATCCGCACTCTCGAACTATCATACCCGCCTAAGAAATCACACTTTCCACGATTACATCACTTCACACTCAGGATGTCCCATCTCAGCAACCTCCTGAGACATACTCCTCGGCTCCAGGAACTTTCTTTGATTGGAGTGACTCCCGTATGGGACGTGATCACAAGACACTCGGCGAACGAGCAGTTATCCCACGGTGCCACCGGGCCACACAATCCGGCCGTCGTCTCTTCCTTTGAATTGCCGGAGTTGAAACGTCTGGAGTGGAAATATGCGTACCACAGAGATGTTTTCCCGTTCATGTCGCTCATAAATCTTCCTCAACTCGAACGATGGGATCTATTCATTGCCCAGTCCCCTACTAAACGACTTGATGTTACTCAATTTCGCGGCAACCACATACATAACCAGGACTCATTCATCCAGGCTGAACCACTCTCGAACGTACTCGTGCTTCATGCCCTCAAGGAACTTAACGTGAACTGCCAGAACGAAGACAGTCTTGGATCCTCGCTACGTCAATTCCTTTTCCCCTCTCTCACTAGACTCGACGTCACCTTCGTCGGTCAACATATACGCAAAGAGTCAGGGTTTCCTTCCTTTCCTAGGCTGGAGTCCATCTTTAGGGATCCGCGCCTCCCACACCTTACCCACCTCTCATTATCCAAATTTGACATTTCACCCGGCCACGGCAGGTCGATGCTCGGATACATGCCCAACCTCCTCTCGCTTACATTAGGGTCGTGCACAGGGGTTAACGTGGTGTTGGACGCACTAGCAGAGGCGTACGGATGTGTTCCCGCGACAGGAAGAGTTCGTACCAGATCGTACGGTGTACGCGTATGCCCGCGGTTGGAAGATCTTATCTTGTGGAGCTGTCCCGACTTCGACTTTGAAACTTTATGGTCAACCGCGCACGCGAGGTCACTCGCTCCCCGAGACGACGAAGACGAACAGTCAACTGGAGCGCTCGAAGCGGAGGTGTTCGCATCAGCGGTGCTAGGTCGAAAAATACGCCCCCTCAAGAAGATGCGTAATTCTAGGACCTGGCCGTCGCAACAGCGTGCTGATTCCAGTGGACTTTCTGCGAGCGTTTCATCGAGATCTACCCTCATCCCCATGCAGGAAGCATTGCACCCTAGCCGCCTTACTTGCCTTCACCTAGAAGACTGCCCACACATTAACGATCACGAAGCGCTATCGCTGGGGAGATGGGGAACGATCGTTATCTACAGGTAACCACCACCAATCACAATATGTGCGCATTCGGTAACCAACGTGGATCTTGTGAGTGAGGTTTTCGTTACTCGGATGTTGACTCACCTCACCAAATCTACGTCACAATGCAGCCTGCCTTGTCATGGTTAGCGTTTTGTAATGTCCGCTGATCCACCGCATCCGATGGGCCTGGTCTCGTAAATACTTCTGATATGATGGGCTCCACTCCATTGACTTCCAAAGTTCGAACTCTGGTTTCGAGTTCGCCTCCTTCACTTCCTAGGAATGCAGATCCAGGAATGTACATCCTCGATCTGAATGCATGCATAATCACCAATTTAGCACAAGGACTGGGAATTCTTTTCGAGTTGGCCACTGGTCGTCCATACGTTATAGTTCAATTTGGGTCTGAAGGAGATGTGGCGTTTAATTGCTTATCTCGTCATTGATTTGTTCTTTTACACTTGTGCAGTTACGTGCATAATGGATTGACAAGAAAGTAAGAATCAGTCTGATAACTAAACTCAAGATCTCATCGCTCCAGTATCAGAAGTACCCCAGACGTATGTGCACTTTATACGGCTGTCACCAAAGGAACGCCCTCTGTGTCCCAAACCGTCCCTCGTTGGGGATGCAATCGCTACGCAAGTTGATATCAGTTACGTTAGGCGATAGAATCCAAGCTCATCGAATCATTCGACACATACGTCCTGCGGGATATCTATGGCCCAAAGTGCGTCCAACACTGCTAGACCACACCATGCCTCAAGTTGAGAGACATGCTCGGGGGTTATGAATTCTTGAGAGGATCGCGACGCGAAAACCATATGCAAGGCGGCGGCTCTTATCGTCGGTTGTCGCACTGTATCCTTTGCGGGACAGGTCATGTGTAGGGTGGTTCCCGCAAGCGAGGCATTCGCAGCAGTCGGGCAAGCGGGACCAGCAGACGGCGGCGGGTTCAATGCGGGCGGGGAAGTCGGGAAACCCCGCCAGCTTGCCGCAAGGTGAAAAATCCAATAAGTCTCCATCTGTACATAGAGAAATACATCAGTGAAACTCTCCCCCGAAAAGAAAACAGGTCCCTTGCAAGGCGGCAATATTACCTCGAGAGTAGCGATGTCTTGTACCGTCTCCTTCAAGTGATCAATCAACCCGGAATTATAGTCTTCAAATGACGTGCGTCTCCCTTGAGAAGAGTAGAAGCTATCGTGTTCAGTTAGCTCCAGAGGATACTTGAATACGGGGAATCATACCTGTCTGTAGATGCGTTCACGGTGTCGAGGACAACGGTGCCGGAAGCACCCGCTGGCCTCGTGGATTCCAATGCACGTTGTAACTACTATGAAGGTCTAGTCGCTCTCAAACACTGATAAATACATGAAACGTACGGTCATCACAAGATCCAAATCTGCGGGTATCTGTTCAGGGCAGAATTTCATCGTCAGATGGGCGAACCTTCGTAGCCAAAGTTTGTCCACCTCACCGGTTTGCTCAGTCTATAAGGGATCCGCCAGTGATCCCCGTTTGCGAAATCAAAGTCTAGGTTCCTTGTAACCGCCAGACTGGCTTTAGGTAAAACGAGAGACCCAACCGGCAAGTCTGTCAAACAGCCACATGATCCAAGCCTTGCAAAAAATAGGGATTCAAGACCGACGCGAAGGACAAGGCCGAGAAAGCCCACCTGATGACCAGCATGTCGCCTTGGAGGCATTCTCTCACCTCACGGATAAAAAAGTCTACATTAGGTCCACCCATGCCGATGCACACGACGGACACGGGGGTACCCCGATACCGTCCTGTAATAGTCAGAAAGCCGCGTTCAGAGTATAATGAAAATGGTTTGGGGGATGGGTCCAAGTACGTCTCGATGTGCTTGGCACGAGAAATCGAGCCAACTGTGACCTGAAGCAAATGATCTGTTAGAGGCGCAATGAGGACGAGTGGTAAAACCCTCACGATCCTATTTGCCACTTCGCCAAATTTTATCCCGAGATGGTATACTCGTCCATCCGCAGTTGTTGGAAAGTCTGGTTGCGATCAGGAGGCGTTAAGCTAGTACGTAGTAAAATCGGAGCTTACTAGCGTCTAGGATGGTGTCTTTCATATGATCGAGTTTTTGAAATGTTAGACGATCGTAAATGATACTGAGGTGAATAGCCTAGGTTACCTTGCTGGGGGATAGGGCTAGTGTCACGCGTGACTAAGCACGTACGCGTTATGAAACAGCTTTCACTTTGTTCCCCGCACACCGTGCTGTGAACTCGAGTATATTATGTATGTATTGTGATTATTGTTCTCACCGGACTATTTAGCGTCGCCGGGGGGTGGTGACAGTGTCAACTATTCACATCATTATCAAAGTTGACGGTGTGGCTTTTGGCTTTGTTTCACACCGTGACTGTGGTTTCGCTCGTTTTAGAGCGAACAGATATTGTGCTAGCGACCACCCGCTCCCATGCCGTAGATGTGGCTCAGGGCCTCATCCAGACCACCTGACAGGGGTCCCAGCGCACTCCTTGATTTCCGAATGGGATCTCCTGTTGGACTGGCAATTATTAATAACCAGCCATATTTGACTTGTTATCCCCCCGTTCTCATTTCCTCCACTTTAACCCACGAGTACTGAGTTACAACCGGTCAGATCTCCGTGGAGCGGAGGTGTCTCAGGTATGCAGCTGGGAGTCCAGGTCCCCCCTTGGTGATTTTACCCTGATCAGCTATAGTCGTCCAAAGTCTCTCCTGATCGAGCGAGAAGGGCAGTGAAGGGTTAATTTTCTGTGGTCTTCCGCGCGGAGATCGATAACGTAGTGATTCTAGCCAAAGACCCTTACAAACCCTAGCTGTCACGGCACAGGTAGGAACGTTCATCCCACGTGCATCGGAGTTTCCAGGGAGTCTCTTTGTAGGTAAGTAACCTTGGTTCGTTCCCCAACACAGCAGTCGTGGACGTTAGCCTGCATGAAGCACAGTTTCACTCCATATTAGGTGACGTGGTTGTACTGTTCATCTCGCGTGACTTCAGACAGGACATGTTGCCGGATGGCGTTACGTCAGCGAGCAAAACATGCAGGTTGAAGTTCTTCTCGAGAGGATCACCCAACCCTTTCACGTCCTAGAAGAAGTCAAGTCACCGCGGACTGCACCACCAACTGGTTCCAGGGCGTCGTGCATCTTAAAGTCAAAATACGGCACGCTGAGTGCCTTCCATGTTCCTTCATTCTCGTTGAGCTGCGCTCTCTTCGCAAGATTGATGGTGGCGTTTCCCCAAGGGCAGGTTTTCATTGTTCTAATGAAGCAATGGAATCCAGTCTTTGATGCAAGATACAGTGTCAGTGATGGCATCCTTGTTGCGCCTACATCATCTTCCATCGATGGATGTGCACTACGAATGACGGCGGTATAAGATCGTTTACCGCGATATGGATATACGGCCTCCGTTCCGCGTCCTCGGCGAGATGCGGTTCCTATCCTTGACGTTCAATTAAAGTTCTTGTAGTCGGCGCAGACATTAATCATTAACGCAGGCTTCTTGGACGGCGGTCAGCTGTCCTCGTGGGTTAAGGTGGGTCGTAAAACCAGCTTCACATACACATAATGCAATCTCACCATTACCAATAATTGGGAATTTAACTGTCCAGAGGAACTGCGAGACGTCGGCCGGATCGAGTATCACTATTATTTGGACCACTCTCCGACACTGGACGAGCAATACGGAGCACCGTGGTCTGAGAAGAGTTGGGGCATTTCAAATTCCCGCTGGTGTCCTTTGTCGTGAAAATCTGCTGGCTGAGCATGTGGACCTACTGTGATCAGCATGGAAGAAAGTTAGATTGAGGAAGGAAGTGGAAGGCATGGATGTGTTGAAGGCTCCACACTTCTGTAACGTTGTCTCCATGCTGTCCGCTGTACACGATTGGTACACGGGCTGTCTGGGAAACGTTAACCTGATGATTGTGATCGGAAGCAGAAGAGAACACGGCAACAAACGGTACATAATATTCCCTGCGAACGAAACTTTATGAATTTTAGGGTGCACCCTGAGTAGATATAGATCATGATTAGGCCGGTGCTACGCATGGTAGATGGCGGGTAGACGGAAGACGTGGGTGCAGTTCGGAACACGCCGGAGCGGAGATCACCTGTGAGTGATTTCCGAGCGCACCGCCAAGTTCGACGGGGCCGAACTGATCAAGATGATTGATCTGGCGCAAAATATGTTCCGTTCATTTATGAAAACATGAGGGTCTAGACGACTGTCAGTTCCCTCACACGTTGACAAAGGTGGTAGAGGGTACTATGGTACACTTTCACGCAAATCTCCGCCGCGGCTGCCTACGCGGCCGGTGCGGTACATCCCATCGACTAACACCACATTCAAGTTTACAAAGGTCAAAAAAATCTTTGCAGTGGGCCAAATGGGCGACCCAGATTCCCGGCACCACGTATAACCTCACAAAAAACATGCATCACTGATCTGGGACCTGACACAGGAGGGTCTTCACCGTGAGTATAGCCTTCCTTGGCCATGTCTCGCTAACACGTGTCGTGTGTTTCGGGGGTCTTGGGCGCCTGAAAAAAAAAAGGGACTGCCTTCCCTAGCCCAAAAGGAAACTCGAGATCACGGCTGGCAGAAATAGGAAACGGGATTCGATCCAAGATTGGACCTGAAAACGACCGGGACGAATGGCCTGTCTGCGTAGATTCCTCGAGGCCCGAGAAGTGACTGTGCATTGCGTGAAGAAGTGTTGATGTGGGCGCTCGGTGTTGGCCCAAGCGGTGTCATGACCTAGATCACTAGCTCCGCGAATCCAAGGGACCACTACTCTGCGTGTACGATCAGAGTTAATTCGCCAATTGGTTTTCGTCTATCTTGCCATGCTTTTCCTTGCTACCATACGCCATCAAACCCGTCCTAGAAAACTCTGGCTCCTAACCGGAAGTTGCTCCGCACTTTTGAGGTTCAGCCTCAACTCGTCCAGTTTGTTATCCGGCTGGAACTCTACCGATCATTGACCTTCACAGAAGCGGATCCATTCCTCTCTTTCTAGCTTGATATATACTACCCACTCCTCGAGCGGCCCTGCGTGCTTTCGTTGACATGCAAGGCTACAACCCTGGCCTCCATGGGCAACACCATGCTGTGGCGCACTCTTCTGGGACATTGCAGGACCGCGGGTCCCCTACTGGGTCAGACGACGACGCCGGTTGGTTCGCGTACCCTGAGCCACACAAAACGGAGGCTGGCCTCGATGGTACGTGTTCAGTACATCTTCATCATGTCAACCTTCCTTTACTTCTTTGCAGACGATTCGAACGCTGCATTGACTTCGCAGACGTTGAACGCCGATGGTACTCCCAAGCGTCCCATGAATGCATTCATGATATTCGCTCGCCGTCGTCGACCACAGGTCGCCGCGGAGAACCAATCGATGCGCACAGGAGAAGTGAGCAAGCTTCTTAGTCGAGAATGGAACGGAATGGGCATGGTTAGGACTTTGCTTTTTCACGTCCATCGTCGGTCGACTGACCGTGATCATCCAGTCAGAGAAACAGTTCTACCTCGATCAAGCCAAGATCCTCAAAGATAATTTCAATCAGAAATACCCAGACTACGTGTACAGGAGGCGGCCGAACAACAGTCGGAAACGCCGCAAGCCTGATCCCACACCCAATCTCCCCGCGGACCAAGCATCCACCTCAGACACCGTAGACGACTATTCCGGAAGTGCAGACTTCGGCGACGTATCTCCTGTCGACCTCGGTGACACGGACGATCCCCGCTTCAGTGGCCAGGACGACGTCCGTTATGCAAGCTTGCCCGCGGATCCTGCCGGCGAAACATATCCCACTGCACAATCACAAGCCTCCAGTCACCAGCCGCCTGATGTGGCCTACCGTCCCCTTGGTGACACGCGAGTGTCTTATACATCTCGCCCTGGTCGTGCCACCCCCGACACTGCCATGGCGCCATCAGTCTCGTCCGTCTCTCGCGGACCGGACTCGCACGGCACAAACTATTACCATCCATACCTGTCTGCTCAACAGCAACATCACGCTCAATCGTCGACCTACTACGCAGAGTCGAGTTCCACCGAAGAAGTGTGGTCCGGCGCGAGGGACGACCAGAGTCGGGTCCAGATCCAGTCATGGCCGCAGAACAATCAGGGTGTTGATGACAGGCACCGTGGGTATCCTCAACCCGGATCGTCGCATGGCTGGACCACGACGGGCGGGTCAGAGGGAATATCTTCATCCACTTCCTCGGGTGCTCCAACTACCAGTTACGGTTTCCCAACGCTCAATTCTCCATTCTACCCAACCCAGAGCGGCGCCCAAGCGGCCTTCTCGTCGTCGTCTTCTGTCCGATCTATTTCGGTTTCGTCCCCGCACTATGGCGCTACGTCGATTCCAGGGAACCCCGTTTCAGCGCGTTCGTATCCAACTCTGCAACAAGCATACAGCTCCGCTTCTTCTACTACTATTGATTCGTACCAGCAGCAGCAGCAGCCGCAGGCAAGAGCCATTCCCGCCACGCACCCTCCGGGTCAAGCTATATCATATCCTCACACGCAATCCACCAACACATTGCCCCCCACTGGATCTGGGGGAGACTCCTCGCAGGTGCGATACTGGCCAAGGGAGAGATAGAACGGGTCAGCGTGTTATCGTCCTATAGATTTTTTGGGACAGGACATTCCATACACTGATTTTCAACCTGGACGTTCTACACTCTTAGTTTCTTCTAGTGCTATCGTCGCATTGTCGTCGCATCCTCACTGCTACTGCTCTGTTCGTGTGTTCCGCAATTGTATTCTAACTACGCCAACTTGTCATCTTGCCGCGATCTTTTCTTGGACGTCGTCGGTGCGTCACGGAGTTGTTTTTTTTTTCTTTCGTCCGCTTGATCGTGAGCTGACCTTCCTAACAAGGTGTCGAACGATCCAGCCTTCGGATTTGAAGCGTTCGCGACAATCAGGGCTGCGAACATGTAACAGTTCGATGCAAATTAAATTTCTTCTCCATGGATGACGAGGAGCAACACATACAGCACACACTCCTCACCCTCCCAACCCTCCCCTCTATCGCCCGCGTCCCTAGAAGTTCTAGACCTGTCGACGGTTCTTCCGCCTCATCACCAAGATTAAAAAGTCGCGGTGGGTGTGGCAACCTGTGGACATGTGTACCGTGCTTCGGTCGGCGTCGAGTGGGTACACGGCGGTGTGCACAAAGGACCAAATGTGCCCGACACGCGGTGAGCGGATGGTGATCATATGCACAGTGCATTGATGGGGCAACCGCCGAAATATCGCAAGGCCGCGGCAACAGCGACAGTGCACACAAGCACACACACCCTGGGGACCCTGTGCCAACAAAACCGGGGGAGGTGTACGTGGAGACGAGTCCCGGGCCAGAGTGACATGTGCACTTCGGAGCTGACTCGATGACCTTAAGTCCGCGGCCTGTAAAGGGACACGTCGGTTCGGAATGACATGAGGGTTTCGGTGCACGCACTCGTCAATCCATCATCCTCTCAATCTTTTTAATTGGTTCGGGAGCGGGCGTGCACGGTCCCCGACAGCCCAGGGTAGTCTAGATGCGAGAATCATGGGAATCGTCCGTGATCCGGTTTTGCAGGCTGTGTCGCCCAGGTACTCATCAGAAAAATTCGACAATTGGGTTGGGGTCGAGCGGTCGTGTTCTTTGTCCCTCCTCTCCCCGCGGCAGACCCGGACTAGAAACCTGGCCCAGGTGGAACTCTGTCCACGTAATGGTGAGCGACACGACCATTATGACTGAGAAGGGCAGAACTGATTCGTACAATTTTTTCCAGTGATCCGAAGAGAAGTTGGCGTCGACTATTGCGCCGGACAGCTGGAACGATGATAGATGGCTGTCCCATGCCGTTACCAAAGGGAGACGCCACTATCAAATCCCCCAGGTAGTTCGCTACGTGTGGCTGGTCAAAAGACTGTGACGTGGTCCGGCTTTCTTTTCTGTCCTGAGGTTCGGATTCCGCAGCTGTCTCGGCCGGTTCTTGTGATAAGTTTCAAGGCTCGCAGTCGAGGGACGATTAGATGGATGTCACGGTGCCTCATATATTTCCTTGAAACCAACATAAGAGGGCGAAAGAAGATATATGGGAAATAATATCTACCTCACACGACGGGGGATGGTGCCAAGCATAAGCAGTACGTGTCCTGCGAATCGTTATTTCGGTTGATCATTCGAGCTGAAGAGTTGGCCGACGAGTGGGAGAAATACAAGCCTCGGTGAGGGGGAAAAGAAGGCCGTAGTCAGCACATTGGTTCGCGGGCATTTCCGTGTCTGCGTGTTACTGAATCAACAGACCAAAACGTCTGGTGTCGGCCAGGCCCCACCAGCATGTGTCAGCGAGGTCACGAGAGAAGAATAACCCGTTGTGAGCGCTTTCCATGTGTGGACTCAATTGAATCAATGTCCCTTACCCCCAGCTTCTCTGAGTGACCAGAGGGAAAAACAAGTCAAGTTTGGTATTTTGATGTCATTTCTGAGCTTGAACCCAAAGCGTGAGATGGGCGGTCAACCTGACCATCCCAAAAAACTCTATTGATTGTTAAGCCTTCAACATAATGCCTGACACATACCACGCGGTCGCCGGCTCAACAGGCTTGGTGTATTCCGCGCCGGTAATGTGGCAAACGCCCGAATCCCTTGGAACAAGGTTGGAAGTTTTAGTCTGAGACAGCTGTTCAGAAGCACACCTTACACCCGATGGTGATTGTGTCAAAGAAGATTCAAGCAATTCAGTCGCTACGAGCCTACGGCAGGATCTCTATTGTTCGTAAGTTACCGGTTACCGACAAGTCAGGCAAACGAACTGTCTCATCATGCCAATCGGGTCAGTGGAATTGAACAAATTCCTTGTCAGAGTTGGAAAGAAACGAGGAAAAACCGAACCTAACTCCGAGGAGCCCGGGTGGTTAAATTCTTTTGACCTCTGCAAGCCGAAGAGATCCCATGCTTTTTAAACTATTTACCAGGGTCTGTCGAAACCAGTCAAATGTGGAATCAAAGTTACACGAAGAATGTTCACGACACGATTTCATGATATATTGGTGCTTGTAGCCCACTCTATGA
>JBBPOE010000594.1:0-18232 GCA_038091295.1 Tylopilus felleus | reverse complement strand
GCTTGATCAGGGTGGGTGCATCGTCCGCGTGTCGTCTGCGTTTCTCATCTCCCGTTCTCAGTCCGGTCTTGCGCCCAAGGTCGAAAGGCCTTCTCGTAAGCTACGGCACGAAAGGAAAAACCGCGCGAAAAAGGTTGGTTTCGTCTATAGTGTGTTTGTTCTCGTCCGCTCATACCTTTGTGTTAGGTTCGGGGAACCAAGAAGACCAAGGCTGCAGAGCCTCCAAAGAAGGGAAAGTAGTGGTTTCATGTCGACACTGGGCTCTCCACTTCCCTTCCCACCTAAACACTTATCGTCCATCATCCGTAGCGACCATGGCGATGTTGTATATGTGGCGTATGTCATTGTACCCTCTGCACACTCATGGATCATATGCACATGCATACAGCCTGAAAAAGGGTTTCCTCCCATTAGTGTGTCAGATCTAAGTGTATTACAACATCTGTTGGATATGATGGGTATCATGTGCTGAGGTTGTTCAGGAGACGGCAAGCGATAACACTCTAAAATCCCAACTTCTTGTGTATGATATCTGGATCTTCTTGATATTCCTCTGCCGAGACCCACATCTGTGAAAAGAACGTGAGTGCTGTGATCAAGACCGGAATGTAAACGCTAAACCTTTTTGAAAGTCCCCAACCCTGCAAGGATAGAACCACCTATCCAAGTGGAATACTTTCGTTCCGGCGGTGCGTAGATTTTAATCTTGACGTCCTTTAGCGCCAGCTTCTTGACTTCATTGAGGAGCCGATCACCAAAGCCTACAACAGACAGAACGAAAAGTCTTCAGAAGCCATATCCAGTTTAGTGAACACCGATAGCTTACCTTTACATAATGTGCTACCCCCGCTTAGGACGATGTTCGAAAAGAGACTCTTGCGCAGATCCAGATCGACTCTGTTGATGGAATCTACCACGACTTGGTGGACACCGGCATATTCTTGACCGATGAGCTCAGGGTTGAACAGGATCTCTGGAGCTCTAAATCGTTCGGAGCCAAGCTAGAGCATCTTCAAGCTGACGTCGTCAAATATTCTGTCCGAGCTCACCTGAATTACATTTCCGTCAGGTAATCGGAATTCCTCTGGGCGTCCGAGGGCGTCCTTCTCCTCTTTAGAGGGGTTCAATGCGATATAACAGCATTTTTCTTTGATTATCCGCACGACTTCCCGCTCGGCTGTTGTATGCAAATGGTGGCCGGACTTTCTCAGAAGCAATTGCAGGTGATCGGTAACATCCCTGGGAAGCTGGTTCATACCCGTAGCTGTGTGATAAAGTGGAGCTGCACACACCTCCCCGCGACATCCACTCTACGGATTGCGTGAGGCATCGAAAAGCCCTCGAATACAGGTACAGCGTGTGTGACGCCATCGCCAGAGTCAAGTACGATGCCTGTTGTTCGTCCAGAAGAATATCTTTGTACAGGTCAGTAGCGAGTAAATGTTTCGAATGGCGAACTTACAGAGACAAGACGGCCTGTACTGAAAGGAAGAGTGCAGGGACATTGAATGTATCGAAGAAGATCTGTGCGGCAACGTCACGATTGCTGCGAGGATTCAATGGTGCTTCGGTCAAGAGCACAGGATGCTACATGGCAAGCGTTTAAGATGTAGTGCGGGTTGTGGTGGAACACACCTCACCTCTTCGCTGAGTGTGCCAAGCTCCTCTGCGTATATCCAGCTCCATATACGTTCCATGTCATCCCAATCGGTAACGATCCCATGTTCCATGGGATACTTGATTTTCAAAAGGCCACGAAACTCCTGCGCTCGACGCCCGATGAAAACGTCTCCTTCGAGGGCACCCGCCATGACACGAACATGCTTTGGTCGTCCTACGCTGCAGCAGCATATGAATTAAGTGGAGCAAGACGCGGTGACCACATACAAGGATGGAAAAAAGCATTTTGGATGATCTTGACCCGCGAAGCCTGCCTTGATAGTGCCTGAACCCTGAGAGGGCGAGGTGAACACACGAACGCGACGGTGAACAAGTGGGACAGTACATTGTCGATCACGACGGGCTGGTTAGTCAAGACGTCTTCATACTCGGCCATTTCTTGCGAACGTGGGCTTGTGGGATTCGAGTTATGAGAATATGTTAATGTTGTGAAGTCGCGTCGGCTTGTGATGATCAACGCCAAAGTGCATGACGCGGTTTTCAGCCACACCACCAAATGCTCCATCATGCCGCGACAGCATAGCGTCCATACCGTCGTCATCTTTCTGCTCATCCTCTTTGCATCACACGTCGTGCGTAGCAATGCTGTATCTCGGTCGACGGACAGCTAGAACTTCATCACCAGATACCAGTCCAAGGCATCATACCTAAATGGGAGGTCACCAATTTTTGCAAATGTGAGTCCCATTATTCGCCGCTGTTCACCAGACATGATCAAACAGGAAGCCTGCAGGCATCTGCTTCCAATCGAACTATTCCATTTTGCAAATGGATGCTCCAGACGACCCGTCCAAACCGTGTCTCTCCTGTACCAAACAATGGTGTCTGGACCAGCAGCTCCCCATCTGTGACAGTGCTTCTCTCGGCGACACAGATCCTGACACGGCCACAGGCAAGGAAGGTGATGTCGAAGCGAGATGTTTCCGTTAGCCTCGATGTTTTGGCGTTTGTGACGATTGCTCATATCTGACTTAGAGCGCGATTCACCCAGGGACCAGCTAGTCGTCACCCTGTTTCTTTTGACTATTTTTGGCTTGCTGTTAGGTGCCGGGATCAAGAACCGCATGCTCAAGGCAGGGATGGACCCCAATATTATACCGTGGCCAGCGGGCAGGCGGTGGTGGGAGGTGTGACCAGTCCCTTTGTCGAGTCAAATTAATCGCTCAGCCTTTGTTAGGAGTGGATGCCTCATCGCCACTTGGAAGAGTACGACCTCCGTGAACGTAGTGCTCGCCCTCGGGAAGGTAGAGGAGAGTACAGAGAGGTTTTGGGGACGCTGCCTATGTAGATGTACGCTGGGGCGATGGTCGAGGAGGGAAATGAAATTCGGGTCTGCTTATCTGAGCGCAGCGAGGAATAAACGAGGTATATACGCAGCAAATGCGTGAGACCCAGGCCTAGCTTGACATCTTCCGCGTTGCTCGATGGGTTCGCTCTGTTCAAGACCCGGTACTCATTCAGGCAGTCACCAAGTGCTTGGCGGAGGTGCTCTGTCGTCCTCCAACGCGCCCAACTATCAAAGTACCACCGATGCCCGTGCCGCAGCTGTAGCAGCCGCTGAGAGGAGACTGAAATCGGTGAGGACGCATTGCTGCATCCCTTCTGAGGACGATTCACCAGGACTGTCTTTCGTAGGAACAAGCACGCGGAACTCATGCGTCGAATCCGAAGCGGGGTCATCTCGCAGCCCAGCTCGAAGCATCGAAGTCGGCTAAACCTATGCCGACTCAGAGAGAAGGGCTACCGTTGGTGGTGAGTGTGAATCTGAATTAACTTACCTCCCTGCCTCTTTTCATCGATTTCATCACAGTGGGACTGAAGATTTAAGCCCTAAATTATTGTGAGTCTGGCATGTGAACCGACGTGCGTTAGAGCGCTCTTCATCCCTGGCCATCAGGCTTTCTCGTGCTTCATCGAATATGATCGCCGTGGTCGTCTCTCAATATTCATCGGAACCGGCATTTCACACCAAGTGGGATTGATTGATTCGCCCCCTCGGGGTTACCTGGCCTTCGCCTTTTCAGTCGAGTAGACCGCCGATGAACCCCACGAGGCTGTAACACGTTTATTTAATGTTACTTGACATCGAATACCATGTTCATTGTTCCCATGATCGAGATTAGTGGATATCTGACGCCGCATTGACGAGCTACTCTTGATGAGGGACTTGCTGTAACTTTCCGAGGAGTCCTACCTGGGATGTACTGTAACACCGAACATCCAAGCCACGTGCTAATTCGAGTATCCTTTGTGATGGCAGTGGTACAGGATAATGCCCATTCACGCATACCCCTTCAGCCTGGCTGGAGGAGAGTCCTGTGGGACAGGTGTCCATACCCCGACAACTTCATTCCACCAGATTCATTCTTGTCGGCATTGCGCAAAAACCGTCAGTCAATCTCTCACCAGTCACAAAGTTGACCGCTGACCATGTACTCTAGCCAACTTCACGCCGTACAGTTATTGGCCGTTGGTGTTCATGTGCTGCGCAATTACACAGCATCTTGGAACGGTCTTCGTCTTCCTCGCGATCTTCGTGAAACTCAAGGAACGCTCCATTGATGCTCGTGTGTTGCTGTGGGTGTCGGTGACTTGCTCTGTGCTTGGATATGGCACATGGGAGATCCTCCATAGTTCTCATCCTGGCCATATGCCGCCAAACCGTTTGTCATACATCATTCATTCTGGCTCCTCACTGAAGCCGCATCTCCCAGGTTCAAAGGCGTTCAAGTCATCAATATTAGTCCTCCTTGCTCTCATGGGTCTCGCCCCCGTCCTGAGAACTTTGACGGCCGCAACTTCGTCGGACTCTATATGGGCATTGTCGGCGTGCCTCTTTCTTCTGAACACAGTTCTGGCCGATTATAGCTGCATGAGGCCCGGATCATTTACTCAGGAAAGGTCTGCAGTGAGCTATATTCTGAAGCTGGCTCAAATCCTCACAGCCAATAGGCTCACATCCGTCTTGTCCATGAACGCGGCGATATCGTCGTCCGTTGTTCTTGCCTCACGTCTGCCTGACGACCTGTCAGTATTCTCACTTGTTCTCTTTGCTGTGCAACTATTTGCCCTGTTTCCGATGTTGCGTCACCGTTTTTGGGTAACTGCTTCCCTTCGCTTGTCACTGCGACAAGCTGGTGACGTTGAACCGATACACAGGGCATTTCCAGAGGGCTGCAAGCGTTGGTGACGTTCTCCATGACTGCGCTGTCACTCGTCCTTGTCACACCTTTGTCGACACCTATAGCCACAATGATGACCGGTATCTATATCGCAATAACCTTTATCGCTCCAGGGGTGCTTGTCTGGGCCCAAAAATACAAAAAGCATGTTTTCTAAACATTCTCACGTTTTCCATCATTGACACCCACTACTCTCCAGTGAAATCAGAGGGCCGTGGGATGTCGCCGTCCCGAGAGTGAACTGGACGTAGCCGTGGTGTGCGCGTGGTCAGCGCACCGATGGGAATAGGATCGTCATCGCCTTCCGTCAATGGTTAACTTCTGTATCGATGTCACGCTCTGCGTGCTAAATTTCCGCCCAGGTACCTTGTCCGCGGCTATGAATTCGATGTGCGATCTTTGACTGTCTCCCTAGCCTGCGACACATGTCCGATTGCTAAACAGAGCTGTTATTCCGTGTTCCGCAAGTGAGCTCATAGTGAATGTTGTGGATTGAAGGTATCATATTACATGCAACACTATATGTGACAGGTGATTAGACAATAGCTGAACATGCTAGGTAGAGTTAGTAAAACAGTAGTTTTCAGTCTGTCCAACCAAAGACCGAGAGATGCACAATAAATATGGTTCGTCGTCGATTTTGCGTCTTGGTCCTGTAGCCCAAGTTAATCCATGTCAGGGTCATCATCATGCAAACGTGGCCGCTTGGAGCCCGTGACCACTCCCATCCCAATACCTCTTGCTTCTAGCACTTCCATCGCCACTTTTGCGGCACCCTCCGAAGTCTTCTTTGTGCGAGTCCGCGTTCTCCGTAACGCCCCGAATGCTTGTGCTTTGATCACTGCCAAAGTGCCGGAAATGGGCGGAGTACCAGGAGAGGGCGACCGCGACTCCCTGTCGAGACCACGGCGTGGCCGCAATTTGGGAAGTTGAGGGTAAGAATTTGACTCCCCCTCGCTGCTTCCTCGTTCGTGCTGGGAGCCAGTATCACTGCCGGAGAAGTGGGGCATAGCAGGTAGCAACGGGCGTTCCGGGCCAGAGTTCGCTCGCCTAGGACCGATCCTATATCGAACACCGTCGCTTCCGGTGCTAGGTAGCGATATGGAGGCCGTTCCACCGTGGAGGGTAACTTCAGCGCCGTGGGCACTCGAGTGCCTGCGGTAGTCGAATTCCGGTCTTTCTTGACCGATTGTACCTTCTGGAGGAAAGGTGAACTGAAAGGGTGACGTCAACGATGTCGTGGATGAAGAAGGTGGTGTGGATGTGGTTGGTGATATTGACCGGCTACCAGGGAAAAGGTAAGGAGTTGTTTCCAGGTGATTTAATGGTGTTTTTTGTTCGTCCACGAAGGAGCGATTCACATACATATCGGGCGAGGTCAACGTGGGGGACCCTATCAAGTGAGGTCAGGGATGAGATGATAAGCCGGGCCGTGGGATCGAACTTACCGTTAGAGGAGGACGTTTGTGGGACGCTTGGACCCCACGTTGCATCACGGTTTATCGTTTGAACAGGATAATGATACTGGCCAAATTTTGAAGCGCGATTAGCTGCCAGCGGTTGGGGGGTGGAGAGATGATCGGCATCAACGCCGGAATAGGGCAAGGATGGAGATTGCGCATGATAATTGGTGTTCGCAGGGCCATATGCGCCGTTGCAGAGAGACGCGGCGTCATCACTTGTCTGGAAGCCCATGCTGTCGTCACTGTAGTGGCCGCTGTGCGAAGTGGGCAGGCGATTGTGAATGATGTTGGATGGGGTATGCGCGGAGAAGGAGGAGGAGAGGGGTGGCAAGTCATCGGATTCGGGTGCCTGTCCCGTCTTGCGTGCTTGCCAGAGTGTTCTCCAAAGCTTTTCACGTTCGCGCGACTCGTGCTTTAGACGGGCGTTATCTTGCCTGAGCTCTGTGGCCTCCTGGCGGGCCTCACGACAGGAGTCCTGAAGCTGTAGGACGACGGATTCGAGGGAGGTGACTGGGGAGGGTGATCATGAGCGGGAGAGGGAGGGAGAGGTGGGGGTGGTGCAGACCTGTCTCCTCTAGGGTGGCGATGTAATTAGCGCGCCTAAATAAAGATGCGATCAGAGAACATGGGAGGGGGCGTGGGCGTCGAGATCACCTTTGGCGGAAGGCGGCCTGAGCATCCGCGTTTTTCTTCTTGCGGAGAGCGATATCGGTTATGCGAGAGACAGGATCATCGAGGTCTGCTTTGCATTCAGACTTGTCGTCTGGGGGGGAATGACCTCGTTCGAGCTTGTTCGGCATGGGGAGATGGGAGGGACTGAACGACGAGCTCAAGGGACGGAGGAGGTTTAAAATGGCAAGGAAAAAAAAAAAGGAAATAATAAAAAGAATTCGAATCAAGGGCACGAGGAGAGGGCCGCGGTGTGATCAAGTTAAGCGAGTGTATTTACAATCCAGTCCGTTCAGCGTGGCAGCTCCTCCAAGTCATTCAATTATAGTGAGTCATGAGCACGAGAGGTGTAGCCACACCCTACTACACGGATCTGCATTCATTCCCGCCCGGACAGCCAACCGTCCCCCTCCCCCTCCCCTACCCACAGCTTCCAGGAACTCTGCCGATAGCATGTCGTTGCTGATTGCGATCACCAGACCTGTGTGGTGTTCATATACCAACCCTGTCACAACGGCTGCTTCAAGTCCAACCCGGTTCTGTTCACACCGCAATGTCCGGGAACCCTCCAACGACCCTAAAAAGGCACATCAGCTCCTCCCTCCCTTTCGGTACTCGTGCTCATCCCCGAAAATCATGACCCAACACAATAGACAGACAACGAGGCCGCGACGCTCACCTGCCACGGCTCGGAGTCACATATCCACTCCCGTTACCGTCATGTCCCGACCACCTCCATCTCCACCTCTTCCTCCTCTCCTTCCACTTCCTCCCCCTCCATATCCAATACCTCCATCGTCGTCCCATCCCCGTCCAACACACAGACAACCCTTCGTCCGACCCTCCCGTTCACCGCCAGCGACACTGATCTGCTCTTGCACCCACTCAATCGGCGACATTTGGTGATCGGGATCGGATTGCACGGAACCTAACCCATGCCGTCAGTACAAACACCGCACACAAGGTCTCCAAGAAAACATGGCCCGAACACGAGACTTACATGCCCCTCCTTCCGTCTCTGCAACACGCTGGCCATCATATCTATTCGGGCGGGACCGCTTACGTATCCTTCTGATTGGAGTATGTGGTACCCTAGTGCGGTGAAGTTTACCGTAGCGACGAAGATCGGGCCTTCAATGATAATAATAATTCGCGTTAATACACGCAGTTGGTTAAACTAGAACGTGCTCTCCTTACCCTCAGTCTCCTTGGCTTGGTAGACGAGGACCAGAGTCTCGTCGTCAAAGAACTCTGCATCCAATATGTTGATCTCAACATTGCCTTCCTCACTGAACTCTTGAGTGGAGCACTCTAAAATTGAAACTTGTATGTCATCGTGCACTCCCGTCACGTATCGGCCGTACGGCATTCGGCACACACACACTTTTTTGTACATATTCAGTTCACAAAAGGCGATCAAACTTAGTCACTCACACAACGATTGTTTTTCTGAAGTCACATGGACGGCAAGGTACTGCAGGTGGTGATCTGGCTATAATGATCGAATTTAGGTCAATATCACCCCACCGCGAAAAACATGCTGTTTACCTCGTTTTGATTGCCAACAACTCTCTGACGCACAAAATGACATGCATCTTCTGTGAGAACAGAGTTCGGTTGCGGCGGGGTGGCTCCACCATCTACCGAAACCGTAGCGGATCGAGCAGCGGCCCGAGAAGCTTCTGCAAAGATCCGTTGACACCGGGAAGCTATTTCCTGTACGAGCGCGTCCAAATTCTTGTCCAGATCGGAAAAATCATTAGACGGGACTTTCTGAAACAATCAATCGACCTCATGCAAAGGAAGTGAATATCCACCTCAAAAGAAAACCTACTGGCTGCCACGATGTTTGTGATGGGTCTTGCAACGCGGCACGAGCCGATTGCAACACCTCTTCAAGCGCTTTGCCGGAGCTTTGGGAAGGTCGAAAGTAAGAAAGATCTCCAGGGTTGAATTGGGGAGGCGACCCCGTAAACCATTCGTCAATCTTACTGGTCATGAGCCCGGATATTAAGTAGCCGTTGACTTCGAGGATGTCGTGATCTGGATTAGTGTGTGACTCCGCGCTCGGATTCGCGACAATGGTCTCTGGGTAGATTTCAGATAGGAGGTCGACTGGAAAGCGAATAAACATGTGGTACAGACCATGTCGAATGAAAGACAGGAATTGCTTAAACGCCCCAAGTTCCTTCCTCGCTTCAGCAGCGAGCCATGAGGAAATGAATATGCCGCGCTCAATCATCTTCAAACAAGAGTCCACATGATCTGAACTGAGGCCAAACAATTCAAACTGAGGCCTTATTCGGAATTAAATCCATCACGTCACCACGAAGTTGAAGCTACTCACATGTGTGACCACCCAATAATTTCTTCCAGGATAATGTGTAGTCTCTGGAAGGCAGGAATGATGCGTGTAGTTGCATAATCACGTGTCCTTGTTAACGACTCGGCGACTGAAGACTCCCATTTTTGAAGATTCTGAAAGGAGCGTGAAAATGGTAAATAATGATCGAGAGAAGCGCCTACTCGTTCGCTGTTTTGCTCGCTGCTTGTAATGAAATCCGCAAGCCCTTCTGACCCAGACCCTGTCAGAAGTAAGGTGGTGAGGTCTAGGATGACGTTGTGGTTCTCATCTACGCAAACGCGGATATGTCACCGCAACAACGACACGAAAGAGAATACCTACAACCATATTGCTCCCTGAGCTTTTTCTCTAGAGCTTGAACCCACTTAATCCCGATATCCCTAGCCCCTGTGAAGGATTCCGATCCAAACCAACTTGCTCGAACCTCGTTGACGACGCGCATTATATACCATGTCAATTCGCGAGCGGCAGATGAGAGGCGCGCGAAATCGCGCACTTGCGGTGTGGCAAGAAGGGGTATGTCGACAACGAAAGGTTGCATTCCCGTTAGTAGCAAGTCAGAATTAAGAGACTGTGGGTGGAGGAATATCAGTGGTTTACAGGGGTGCTTGAACGCAGTAGTCGATGGCAGTCCACCAGGTAGGGCCACAGATCCAAGGAAATAGCTTCCATCTAAGAAACAATGAAGAACGCCCCGCTCGTCAATCAGGGTAAATAAGCTGTCTTCGTCTTCTCGTGCCTGTGCGGAAGAACTTGAGACTTCCATTTTGTCATGAGTGCCATGATTTTGATTTGAGGAAGCAAGGGATGCATCCTCTAAGAATGGGACCAGAGCTGGCCACTGCTTGATCACCACTGGGATCGACTGTTGTGAAGTAGCCCGTGTCTGTGTCCCCTGAAAGGCGAATAAATCGGTCGCACTGAACAATGGTCAATAATATGATGAGATTGATCATAATGACCCACGTCAAATTTTCACCGTCTTCCTTGAGATGATCGAGTAAAGGCAGTATTTTAAGAATGGACAAGGCCGAACCAGTCTAGATAACAGCTGCAGCGATGGGTAAAAATCTCATGAAAAACTCACCTTCACCCCATTCCGCTTGAATATGTCGGGGATCACACCGCTTACGGGAGAGTGGTGATCAGCGAACCACCAAACCCCGGCAATGGTTTGGGCTGTTGGAGAGGTACCCTGGTGGAAAGGTATGGACAGGCAACGTTCGACGCGCCCGTCTTGTACAGAATGGAGAGTGATGTGTGCAGAATCGCGAACCACTGCTATCGTCTGACCTGCCAGCGGTATCACCATGAACTAGATGATGGGAGAACAAGGGACGAAAGCTCACCGCTCGGGCTCCAAACTAAAGCATTCACCGTAGCTGAAGCATCATTATCCCCCCCAACGTCTACCTCCCATTTCTTTGACCCTTGTAGCTTCCAAAGGCTCAGCTTATCATGTCCTCCGAGTCGCGAGATTAAGACGATCAGATCTTTGTCTGGACAACAGGCTGAGGAGAGTAGACGGCATGGCGAGGGTAACCGGAGAGTAGAGAGCAACGCAAACGCGTTGCCGTCCATCAAAAACACGAAAATTTCTGTGCCGAAGCTTTGTTTTGAACTCGGTTGAAAAGCTTTTGAGACGTAAAGAAGTTAATTAGGGCACCCTTCGCGGTGTGGAAGAGAGGCTTCGCGCCACGCGAAAAGGTGCTTCTCACAACCACTTCAGAAATACTACTCAAAGTAACCTAACCATCCATGGCAACCGTCAGTACCCTATTCAACATTTGTCACGCCTCCTTCAGTTGCCGGGTGTTAGATCTATCGCTTGCCGTTCTTCCGTTTTCCCATTCCACCAACTGCGTCACCCTTTTTCGCTCTGATTCCCTCGCTACGTGTTTTCCTTGCGGATAAATCCTGCTCAAATGTGCTGCCTGCGCCTGATTTTGTCTTTGTCTTTGAACTGTGCTTTGGTCCGCTGGGTTCTTTGCTCAGAGTCGTTCGAATCTTCCCCGGTCTGGCCGCCTTCTTCGCTGAGCGGATAGCAGCGTCAAGGCCGGCATTGCCTCCGGTCTCTTTGTCCAGTTCTATGGCCATTTTACGTCGCTTGGCTCTGCGAGACAACCCTGCATATTTATCTCTCTTTGGCTGAAAGCACCAAACTGTCAACGGGAATACTGGGATTCATGCTTCTGGACTAACGTTGGAGGCATCCCCTGTAGCTTTCTTCTTCGATGGCGTAGAGACCGCAGTACCGCGTTCATGATGTTGTTTGCTTACGGCTGTACATCGAAGGACATTGACATGGTTAGTATGGCTTCATCGACGAAACCACCTGTCAAACCTGCTGCCTTTGATTTCTCTTGTTCTGTCTGGAACCAGGTCCTTGCCGGCCTAGAGAAAATTTCAGCTTCGTGGTCAATCATGTTCTGGCCCTTTTTCAGTTCCATCTCTGCCCGTCGCATCTGAGCGTTCAAGTCAGAAGCTGGCGAGAACACCATGAGAACCGAACATACTTGCTTTTCTTCCTTCTCTTCTTGGAGGATCGACGGTATTTGCAGTTTCAAGGTTTCTACTTTCTTAACCCAGCGAGTGAGCACGTCTGTCGGAACGATTCGTTGTCTAATATTGTCCTCCCCACCGCTGTGCTTTATAACACCCTTGAGCATCTTGCGATCACCCTCACCAACCAAAGTTAGTGAGCTAATCATTTCAGAGAAGTATCACAAACGAATGTAGTCTGTACGCACCGACCAGACTTTCCTGCCCTGGCTGTCCGACCCACGCGGTGAAAATACTGTGCTAACTGATTGGGCATGTCATAATTAATCACAGTCTCAATGCCCTTGATATCAAGACCACGAGACGCCAGGTCTGTTGCCATGAGAAAGTTGACTTGTCCATCACGAAATTGGCGAAGCGCTTCGAGGCGCTAAACACTTGTTTGTCAGCGCCCTGTAAAGAACTAAGATGACTTGCCTGCTCTTGTGTAAGGTCACCATGTAATTCATCGGCTCTCATGCCGAGAAGACCGAAAACAATACGGATTTGGTGGGCGAGTTTCTTGCTCCGGAAGAAAACAATGACGCCTTGTTTGAATGATCTTTTACAGAGCGTCACGAGCAGGGCAGTCCGATCCGCTTCCTTCTCCGCGCGAACTCGCACAAACTCCTGGACGAGCCCCTTCGCAGTGCTATGCTTTGGATCGACGAACAGACGGACGGGTTTGTTTAACGACATCTTGACCAACTCGTCGACGGAATCTGTCATAGTAGCAGAGAAAAGCATTGTCTGCCGCGAGACAGGGCAAGCTTTAATGATTTCACCAAGCTCATCAGCAAAGCCTTCCGAAAGCATACGGTCAGCTTCATCGAGTATAAGGACATCGAGTGCGTCTAGTGTGAATGAAGGTGAGTTGCGAAGGTGATCAATGAGCCTGCCAGGCGTCGCAATTACAACGTCTGGTAAGGTTCGCAATACTGTTTCCTGGGATTTCAAGGATAAGCCACCTAACGTATCTCAATGAGCGTAGCTCCGGCACAAAAAAAAAGATATCCGCTAACCAGCTGCCAAACAACACCTAACATCAGTATAAGCGGCCAACTTAGAACAAACTTCGAAGCATTGTACTGCGAGTTCTCTCGTAGGCACAAGGATGAGGCACCGCGTCGCAGCTGCATGTTTCCCTTTCTCTCGATACAAAAGTCGTTCGAGTAAAGGAACGATGAATGCTGCTGTCTTTCCGGAACCTGTCACAGCATTACCAACGATATCTTTGCCTAGCAGAGCAACAGGGATTGTTGCGGCCTGAATTGGGGTGGGAGAGACGAAGCCAAGGGTATTGAGCGCCTTTTGAATGGGGCGTGATAAATTCATTGTCAAGAAGGAGGTATGGGTGTCCTGGTGAACATCAGACGTGAAGAAGGCTGCCTTGCGAGCCTTCTCAGCCTGCGTCTCAACTTCTGAACTGTATGAAGATTCAGCGTCCTCTGTGGCGGTGACTTGCTCCTCCTCAGAGTACTCCTCGGATGTTGCTAACGGGTCGTCCTCGTCTTCATCATCATGCGATTCGTCTGCTTGCTGGAGAATACTTGTTTCGCTTGACTCATCATCGCTTCCTGTGTCACTTTCTTCTTGTACATCATCTTCATCATCTCGTTTGCGCTTTGCGCCGACTTGCCTCAGCTTCCGCCTGTTGATGATCTCGTCTATGGACACTGGATCCTATGGGTAGCTCAACAGCCCGAACTCGAAACCAAAAAAATGGGACCGAATGCTTACGGGTTTGGCGATTTTTTTCACGACGTCCTCTAATTGACTAGATTGAAGCAGCTCTATGTATGGGTCCTCCGATAGGTCAAACCGAAAGTCGGGATCTATGCGAAACTCTTTGTCTTCGTTTTTGGATTTTCCATTGTGTTTCTGCGTGCGTTTTTCGTCGTCAGAGTCTAGGGTCATAATAAAATCCATGGTGACGGTGAAATTCACGACACCGCGTAACTTAAGTGACTTGGATGTGCGCTGAATGAAGGTGGTATTGCCAAATAAAGACAAACATTTTAACTTGCTTCGCTCACGTTGCCGGCTATTTCATGTCACAGTTAGCATCCATAGCATCCATATGAGTGAGCGAAACCTGCCACTACCACCTGAATTGGGGCGCCTCTCCACATTCATTGATACCCATATAGAATATCTAGCAGGGTCCAGCAGCGAGCTTCGCTCCATTGCGCTGCATGCAGCAAAACATATCTTTGACTGGGGTAAGATCGACATCTTTGACCGATCATCAAAAGTTTAATGAACCTTTGATCAGCCGTCGAGACAGAGAAGTCTTCGAAACCTCATATAGGAACGTTATTGTCTACGCTTACTGAAGCGGCTCCACCACAGACGAGGTCCCAGGCTCGTAGTACCTCGACACGACAGAGCCCGAAGAAAAAACCTCAAAAAAAGGTTGACATTCGAGAGACACCCCTCCCATCCCTCTTCATCGAGGACATGAACATCGATCAGATATGGCAACAATTGGACCTAAGAGCAGCACGTGTGTGTGAGAACTTACAGACACTGCTTGGGGAGGACGAGGGCGAAGGCGAAAATGTAAATTTGGACGAAGAAGATAGCGATGATGATGGAAGTGAGGATGAAGATGAAGATGAGGACGAAGACGAAGACGAAGAAGACGCCGAAGAGATGGATATTGACGAAGATGAGACTATCTGGGAAGAGCTCAGTGATGAGGAAGAGGATGGGAGTTCGGCAGCGGAAGGCGTCGTCAACCTTCGGGACGAGACTTCCGAGGAAGATGAAGATCATGGCTCTCCGACATCAATGTTGGACATTGTTCGTCGCCAAAAGCTGAGCCCATCAGGGTCATTTCTTCAGGGGCACTCAGAACTTGACGATGGTTTTTTCAATCTCGCTACTTTCAACGCTGAAACAAGCGAACTTGAAAGAAAGGAGGTATACGAAAGAAAACTAAAATTTGTTGCAGACGAAGAATCCGCAGAAGAATCCGAGGTAGATCTTTTTGGCGCAGTCGATGACTCAATAACCGAAGGCGTGGGTGATGATTTGGGTGAGTGAGAATAGATCCTTATTACTGGTGGACGTTGCTCATTACCAGCGGCACCAACAGAACTTTTTTACAACGACTTTTTTGAACCGCCTTCGCGAGCACAGAGTAGAGATATCAGGTCATCGAAAGTTCGGTTTCATGAGCGGGTATCTGTCAAGAAAATAAAGGCAGTGGGAAGGGGTATGCCGGTCTCTTCCATGGATGATGAAGACAGCGACGAGGAAGAGGAATCCTAGTCGACAAGTCACCAAGTGTGCTAGATCTCCTAGTACTATAGCCGATGACCATGTGATCTGGTATCATGTGATCAATAAATGTCATGATCACAGCTTTCCGCTGTTCTTCACATCAACAATCCCAGCTACGACACCTTCCAATATGGCTTTCTGGAAGAACAAAGACAAGTCTATTATCCCGCCAGTTCAATCCGAGCTCGCACCACCTTCTGGTGCATCTCGCAGTTCATCGCGCAGCACTTCGTCTCTCCCAAGTTACCGTTCCAATGCCAGCACCTACGTACCCAGCAGGGACGGACTAGATCCATACAATAATATGGTGAAGTCAAAGTCCCAAAGTGAAGTTGTCGACTATGAGCCGTCTGTCGAGACAAGCACCGGCGATGCCCAATCCCACCTGGATCTGGCTCGTGGTGAACTATTTGCTGGATATAATCCGCAAAAGGCAGGTTCTGGTCGTTTCTTCGATGGTCCCGCTATCGCGAGGGAGCCTCCCCCTGGAGAGGAGAATGAAGAGGATGTGGAGGGTATCAAGCAACAAACGAGGTTCTTCAAAAAGGAGAGCGTTAACTCGACTAGAAATGCGCTTCAAATGGCTCGGGAAGCCGAAGAAACTGCTCGAGGGACTTTGGGTCGCCTCGCAGACCAATCTGGTGCGCCAAAAAAAAATGGAACGCAACTTGGTTGATAATCACACCTTCTCAGAGAAATTGGCGAATACTGAACGCCACCTCGACGTATCCAAGACTCATACTTTACGGGCAGAAGATCAGATCGATGAACTCAAGAAGCTGAATAGATCCATTTTCCGTCCAGCGATAACCTTCAACAAGGACGCTAAACGCGCTGCTCAAGAGGCCAAAGTACACCAACGCTACGACGATGAGAGGCGTGAACGAGAGAAGGCAATGATGGACATCAGAGACACTCAGAATCGTCTCGGTCAGGCAGCTACCTACGGGCAGCAAGATGACGACGAAGGGATTCGGACTGGAGGCGGGCTTGGCAGCTCCAAGTTTGGAACTGCAGAACAGCTTGCAGCGAGGAAGGAACAGCGAAAACGCTTCCAGTTCGAGGCGGGAGCTTCAGATGACGAACTGGAGGATGAGCTAGATGACAACCTTGACGAGATCTCCAAAGTCACACAGAGCTTAAAAGCCCTTGGAACAGCTATGGGACAGGAGCTCGACGTACAGAACAAACGTCTTGATGTCATCGCAGACAAAGCTACGAGTGTTGATAATGGTGTCTTTAGACAAACTCAGAGAGTAAGATCGCATTCATATCTCTTTGGCGTGCTATTGACTCTTGTTCCAGCTCAAGAAGATCAAGTAGTCGTTCTCGTTGAGGATGCTCTTCGTAAGGGACTCCGCGGTAGCAACTACTCCACTTGGGATCCGGCGAGCTTGGATCAGATACCATTCTGTCGACTGACAATCTTGACTTCTACATATATCGGAGTTGTTACTGATTGGAGTTCCAGAACTCGAGAAGTGTAACATGTATATGTACCGTACATATGATTTCACGAAGCGCAAACATGTCACTCGGATGTCGTGCAGTGACACATAAATAAATGTGTGAGTCCATGTGATGCTGCCTGCCTCAACATTGTGGTCCAGGTATAAGGAACCCCCTGGTTCTGCAGGCATGACTTGATTGACTCTTGTGTTGCTAAGAACAAAGGACAGTGTGTTGCGTTGCCATCTTGGCAGCTCGGCAGTGGTATACGATGGTGGGCACATCTCTCAAGTCCGAGTCCTTGCATGTACCTGGGAACGATTACAGGTATGTTGATCTCTGCCATGGCCTTGTCGTGCACTAGGACACTAAGCTCATGTGGACGTCATCGGAGGATGTCGTAATCATGAACGTTGTGGACCTTACTTCGTAAAGTAGTCGGACACACTTTGTCATGATAAGTCGCCAAGACTGCACTGTGGGAACTCCGACACAAAAAAAAAGAGCATGATGTCCTTCAAGCTTCATTCTCAACCATTTCCTCCATCTAGAATACTTTGGCCAGTCGCTGTTTTAACATGCGCTCGTTCCATCTACCATCACTCGTTTTCTGCGTTTTCCTTCTTTCCTACCCTTCCACCCAAGCTCGTTACTCAATCGGACACGAGAAGCATCATGTTCGACCTCGACACAATAAACCACACAACACATTCGTTGCAAAATACAAAAGAGCCGAAAATGCTCCGCTCACAAACTTTGCTGACGGACCGTGAGTCTGTCCGACATGCTCTTCGATGTAAAATCATCCATCTTCCCTCTTCAGAGGTGCCTGCGGCATCACGAACGGTCCCAATGATTTTGTACGTGTTGCTAATGTGCCCCCCTTCAATCACTCACTTCCATTGCTCAGATTGTTGCATTAAATTCTGCTGTATGTCCGGCTCGCGTTTATCTTGGCTGTGATACTTATTCATGCAGGAATATGATGGTGGTGCTCACTGCTTTGAGATGATCACAATTACTGTCAACGGCAAAACGGCACAAGCTCAGATAACGGACGAGGCAAGTTGTTAATTATAGCTTTGCCAGGTTGACATGACTCACACATCATCCACCACTAGTGTCCTGGCTGCGGGCCCGGCGGCCTAGATCTTAGCAACGGCCTCTTCCTGTACTTTGCGCCGCTTGACGAGGGAGAACTTTATGGATCCTGGTACTTTAACAGTGATATGACTTCGTCAAGCTCGACACCGGCGCCAACGCCGAGTTACACCCCTCCAACTACCACCACCTTCTCTTCATCTTCGACGGCCCCGTCAACTACGATCACAACTTCTGCAGCGTCCACTGTTACATCCTCGACATCGAATCCATCCACTGTTCCTACCTCCACACCTCAGGATCCGCAAGTAATCGCACAATTCGATCTTGCGCTGCTGGAGATCGGCACACTGCTTCAGGTGTCGTTCAAGCTTCAGATATAAGACTGGATCCTCTTGTCTCGGTACTGTACGGGAGGTTGATCGTTCCGTTTATTGTCCCTGTGGCAACAATAAAAGCATTTGTCTACTTATTCGTGAGCAATTGCTGCCTGA
>JBBPOE010000593.1:0-18252 GCA_038091295.1 Tylopilus felleus | reverse complement strand
TCTGCTTCGGCGATCATCCCTGCGCGCAGACGGTATTTACCCGACTTGGTGTTCACATACCGATCTTGTCCATCTAGTTTCTGAGCCTCGTCCATGGCGCGCACGGCCCCATAGGGATCGCCGGCGCGCTTCAACACGCGCGCCTTTGTCATGTACAGCTCAGGCAGCGTCGGTGTGTGTTCCATAGCAATGTTAAGAATCTCCAGCGCCTTTTCGTATTGTCCAAGAGAGGAATAGTGTTGTGCAAGGAAGTAGAGCGTCCAAAGATAGTATGTAGGGTCTGCAGATGTGGGCGGTGGCGCCTGATCTTTCGGAGAGACGCTCGCCCGGATATCTTCAACGATGTCCTGGATCGACTGGAGCTTGAACGGGTCAGTATAAAGGTTCTTGACGTCACTAAATAGGGAGGGTATCCCTTTTTGAAGCGCGCGTTTGAGATAGGGCTTGACTAATTCCTTGAACTTTTCGCCTGGAAACGATTTGAAAGATGGAGCTAATAACACCATCCTGGCTTACCCTCCGCGATAGTCAGAGCTAATCGCTGATGCGTGTTTGTTTTCGGGTGTGTGGACGAGAACTCCTCAAGGATGCCAAGGGCTCTTGTTCGCGACTCGTCAGTCAGGCTGGCTTTCATGGCGTAAGATCGCGTCAATGAAAGTGTATTGCGTGCATTACCAAGATCAATGCCAGCATTGGTAATGAAACCCTTGTAATAGTCCTGACTGTCTGGATTTTGGTCAATCAGTTCTCTCCATGATTGTTCGGCTGCCTCGGTCCACTCTTCCTTTTGTGCGCTATCGATGTCAGGGACCAACTTGAGTTTTCCGTAAAGACGTGCTTGTATGCAGGATCAGCAGACGGATGATATGTGATCCATCGTGGCTTACCCCTGCATTCTGCAATTGCTGGACGATCTACCAACATTCTATCCTTTGCCTTTTTGTCCAGTAGGGTCAGGGCTGCTTGGAATTCTCCCAACTCATCTAGTACACGGATGTGAAAGAAGACCAGCTCTCCGTACTCAGTATCACGTGCAGGAACGTTCTGGGATGTAGAGTGAATGGGGATAGTGACACGATAATGATCGAATCATACTCGGAGGAAACCTTCGATATGGTCTAGGCAGCGTCTTGCTTCCGCTGCATTGCCGGCTAGCTTGTATGCAAGGGCGACGCCGATCCAGTGTACGCGTGAATAAGGGCGTAAACGGAGCATATGGAGGCGCGACTCGATGAGTGCATCGTATTGGCGTGTATGCGTTTGGAGGATAGAAGTTTCGCGGATGATGTTGAAGTTGTCCTATAAGATTCTCGGGATCAATGCGATGAGCAGAGATGACCGCATATATTGTCCACCTTTTCGATTTTGAGGGCCATCGTGAATGATTTGAGGGCTTCTTCGTAGTTGTGTTCTCCCTTTTGCACGAGGGCCCATACGTGCCAACATATGTGGGACTGGAGGTCCTTGCGCATGCCATCCTTGATGAGAGCGATTCCTGCGTCACGCTCGCCGAGGTGGACCATGACGAGGCCCTTCATGCACATCGTTTCTGTGGGCGGTCAGACAAGCGAGACAGCGTGGATCAAAGAACATACCGCCATGTTGAGGGTATTTCTTGAGGATCTGGTCAGCGATTTTGCGACCCTTTGAGAGCTGTTTTTGTTCGTAAGCTTGCAGGAGCTCCGAGAAGAGCTTGCGCTCCTTTTGTGCGAGCTGCGACGACATTAGAGCGATATACAGCATCGTGTCCAACACATCGCCGAAACGGCACGTCGGAATTTGAATACTTCCAATCTCCGACCGGGGACGCGCTCGGACGCGTTGACTGCCAAGCGAACGACTCACCCGTCGATCACGTCCCGCTCGCTGTCGCTGTCGACGTTCACGACAATGGTGGCACAGACACGCACAGCGACGACGCCCTCAAAGAAACTCACTTTTAACGAAAAGATCGTCGGCAAGTCACTCTCAACCGACGCGCTCCTCAAGAAACTCAAGGCACTCCATACCGAACTCGCCGAACTCGACCAGGGGCACGTCGACGTGAACTCGCTCTCGTCTGCGCGCTCACAGCTCATAAACACCTCCCTCCTCCTACACAAGGACAGAGGCGTCAAGGCATACACCGCCTGCTGTCTCGCGGACATCCTCAGGCTATATGCACCGGATGCCCCTTATACCCAAAACGAGCTCAAGGACATCTTTCAGTTCTTCGTAAGACAGCTTTCCGCAGGTCTCAAAGGAACAGATGCACCATACTATAACGAATACTTTCATCTCCTCGAATCCCTCTCGACCGTCAAGAGTGTGGTGCTCGTTTGCGATCTCCCACACGCCGACGAACTCATGTCCGAAATGTTTCGCGACTTTTTCGGGCTCGTACGACGCGATCTCGCAAAAAAGATAGAGTTCTTCATTGCCGAGATCCTCGTTGGGCTCATCGACGAGTGCCCTTCTCTCCCAAGTGACGTATTGGACACCATCATGGCTCAGTTCTTGGACAAGAATACGGTGAGTCCTCCAGCATGCCGATCATGCTCTCGTGTTCATCATACCCCATTAGCGTCTGGATCAGCCTGCCTTCAGCCTCGCCGTGCAGATATGTAACGCGACGGCGGACAAGTTGCAGCGTCACGTCTGCCAATACTTTACCGA
Source organism: Tylopilus felleus (assembly GCA_038091295.1). Lineage (NCBI taxonomy): Eukaryota > Fungi > Basidiomycota > Agaricomycetes > Boletales > Boletaceae > Tylopilus > Tylopilus felleus. The sequence goes on along the minus strand of JBBPOE010000593.1, from coordinate 15,597 downwards.
CATCATCATCCGTAACTCGCGCGACCTTGAATCGGAGGGTGACTTTGATGAAATACGCACCGCACACGATCTCGTCAAGCAACTTAGCAAGTCTTGTCCTTCCTTGTTGCACAGCGTAATACCACAGCTCGAGGAAGAACTCCGTGTGGACCAGGTTCAAGTGAGGTTGATCGTCACCCAGGCACTGGGGGAGATGTTTGCCGAGAAGGGTGGCTCCGATCTCATCAGAAAGTATCCAACGACATGGAACGTGTGGTTATTGCGCAAAAACGACAAGGCAGCAGCCGTGCGTCTGAAACTCGTCGACAGCACTAGGGGACTACTCTCGAACCTGCCCGAGCACAGAGAAACTGTCGAAGGCAAGCTCCTATCTTGGGACCTATAGACGCCAGCCTTGACGTGCTCTCGAATAGAAATTCTTCAGCTTAAACTCCTTGACCCCGACGAGAAAGTTCGCGCCGCGGTATGCAAAGTATACTCTCAGCTCGATTACGAGACTGCGCTCCACTCTGTCTCTGAAGCACAACTTCGGGCCGTCGCTGGTCGTGGAATGGACAAGAAGCATGCCGTCCGTGTAGAGGCTATGAATGCGCTGGGCAGGTTATACAGTCTCGCTTATCCTGAGATGTACGTCCCTGTCTGTCGCGACTATTGCCATCCAAATCTAATACGTTTGTTTATATCCAGCGAGAACGGTCATTCGTCGGCGGCCAGACATTTCGCGTGGATTCCTAACGAGATCTTACACATCTCCAACATGACGTCTGAAGCCAAGGCTGCTGCGGAGCAGGTCATTGCTGATTATGTTCTCCCCTTACCTTCATCTTCCACAAGTTCCGCCTCGACGTCGAAGAACGCCGAGGTTGACGAGGTAGCATGGACGGATCACCTGCTCAACACCATGCGGCATCTAGATGACCTCGGTGTCAACACAATTCTGAGTATGAGTGGGATTAAAGCAAAGTACGTCGATCGATTTTCTCACCACGGGCAACGAAGATCATAGTATGCATAGTCGCCCGACCATGTACGAACATTATCTGCAAGCATGCATACAGAACAATGTAAGCGCTCTTTGGATGTTGGCCGACGTGTTGCTTATCGGTGTATTAGGGTGGTGTGATTGACGAAAACGAGGAGGCAATCATACAGCGTCTAAACAACGTGGTGAAGCACTTGTCTCGTACGTGATTTTCAGGGTCCTATTCGATGACTTGACCCTGTACCAGGTCAATTTCCTGATCCTTTCAAGGCGGCTGAGGATCTGCATGACTTTGCCAAAGCAAACGAAAATAGGCTTTACAAGTTACTGAAGACTTGTGTGGATCCCCAGTCTGACCTAAAGAGCATCGTGAAAGCCTCGAACGAGTTCTTGCGACGCGTAGAGCAGTCACTCGAATCCGCCCTTCCAACGATGACTATCTTCCTGCGTCGTGCGACCCTCCGCATTGTAAATCAATCGTCTATTCCGACCCTCATAAAGAGAGTCCAGAAGTCGGCACCGTCGTCAAAGCATGCCCAACAACTGTTGACTTTCATATCAAAACATTGTCCGATTCTCTATAAACCTCATATCAGCGAACTGACAAAGGCAATTGCGGACGGGCGGAGCGTGACTCTGGTGGAGGTTGGCATGCATGCACTCGCATCCGTGACGAAAGCTGATGAATCCCAAGCGGCGTTGGACAAGTATGTTTTTACTCCCTCTCGAGACCGTCTGCTGACATGGACCTCGTGATTGTTCTGCGTGCAGGCGGACACTAGAACGTATAACGCGATTTGCACTCGGAGAAAACCCGAAAATTGCCAAGTTTGCAGCTCGCTTACTGGCTTCGTTGAAGGACCATGAAGACTCGTGTGTAGAAATCGTTGAGGTATTTCCCTTTTGTCCGCGCTCGAGGATACGATTTGTTCATTGTCTTCAAGTCCATCTCCGACAAGCTTTCGGAAGCTACATCGGAGGAACTCGTCGCCCATATAACCGTTCTAGCACAGATGGCGCGCTTCAGGCCAGCCGCATTTGAACATAGGAGCGACGCTATCATGGCTTTTTTGATTAAGAAGCTGCTGATGGGTCGGCTGTCAAAAGAACCGGTAAGGATGTTGCACCTTGATTCTCTCGAGATACATACCTGACTTGTTTCCGCAACTAAGGAGGAAATGGACCTTGATGAGGACTGGGTGCAAGATGACGGCATGGCATCAATACACAAGGCCAGGATCCTCGCGTTGAAAGTTTGTCGGAATCGGTGTCTCGCCAATGCGACTGCAGAAACTGCAGTGGAACTTGCTACACCCGCGCTGAAAATGTTTTCGACACTACTTGAGCATTCAGGGTCTTTCACGGCAGATGCACCTGACAGGTTGGGTTTTTTGAGTAGACATGGTGCTCGGGACATGAGGCTGATGGCATCACATGCAGTCCGCCGGTCAAGTCTCGCATGCGATTACAAGCCGCGGTGTCGCTTTTACACCTTTCTACTGTCGAAGCATTTGCAAACGTGATAAGTAGCAACTTTATATGGTTGGCTATCACAGTCCAGGTAGGGTTTACTTCGGACTGGCCCTCGCTCTCGCTGACGCTGATGTGCACCTGCTTAGGATCCCTGTTACCACGTCCGAATAAGCTTTCTAACAAAACTCGTGTCTCTGCTAACCGCACGTAAACTCCCGCCACGCTTCAACACGATACCTTTCCTTACGATTCACGATCCCGAGGCCGATGTTCGAGACAGGGTGAGCTCTCCTCTGAAATTTATTACAAATATTGAAACCTCTCCCAGGCCATAGCTTATATTTCGTTTATCTCGAAATCTATTCCACCTGCTGCGCGCGTTGATCAACTAGAACTTATTTTCATGCGTCTTCTTCATCTCCTTGCACACCATCCCGATTTCTCTACCGTGCACGAGAACATCCAAGAGATGGCGAAGTAGGTTTTCGTTGCGTTTCTCGTAGGGGTCCATTCTCACCCGTTCGTCTCGCCCCTCTAGATATATTGAATTTTACCTCGATTTAGTTGCGAGCTCTGAAAATATTGCGCTCCTTTATCACCTTGCGCTCAAAGCCAAGACCGTGCGTGATTCAGAATCGCATACATATAGCGAGGTGCGAAGATTTGTGCTCAACTTGCACACGCGCGTTGATGTTTGTTGCATATCACTGAACCTAGAATCTCTATACGATCGCAGAGCTCGCCCAAGAGCTGATCAAGGCTCGCGCGCAAGCTCGCTCGTGGACTCTTCAGAGCTACCCCGGTAAGGTCAAATTGCCCTCGGACATCCTGCGTACGCTTCCGAGTCCAGACGCTGTTTCCAAGGTAATTGGCACCATTTCGCGGAATGTATGGGTGATTCGTGCTGAGAAGATGTAGGTGGTCAAAACGCAATATCTGTCCGAGGAAACCATTACTTGGCTGAGGGAGATTAGGGGGCACAAACCGGCTGCTGCCGCAAAGGTACGCTGAAAATCAAATTACGCCTGTCCTCGTGATCCATTAATGCCTGTGCTTTGTAGGAGAAGAAGCGGGAACCGAGGGAGGCGAGGGATGGCAAGTCACCGCCTGCGAAGCGCAAAGCTTCTCGAGCTCGAGCAAACGGCGCGCCCAAGTGGGTTTCTGTGCGGCGCGGAGTACAGCGTTTCCCTGATGTGACCTTCTTAACAGGCGTGCCAAGACTCAGAAGTCGGCGCGGTGGAACAGTGATCAATCAGAATCAGAAGAAGAACCAGCATCTGATGAAGAGTCAGTTCCCGATCAATCAGAGAAAGCGACGTCCCCGAGACGCTCTAGTTCTGTTCCGAGCGAAACAGGTCAGGATAGCAACAAAGAAGAGGACGGCGGCGAACCATCAGAACGAGAAAAGAAATTTGGTCGGAAGGCACGAGCGAAGGCACAGGTGAGTCATGGACCCGTGGTGAACTATGTCACTGATGCGGCTCGTGGAAAAGGAGAAGATAAGCAAGCAAGTAAAGAAGGGTTCGACGCGACCAAGAAAGTCTTGATGACACAGATGGATATGTATACATACAACCTATTCGTGATCTTGTATTGCTATGTGTTGTGTCGCTATCAGTAATCTTTACGCTTTGATTTGTCCCGAGTCGGCCACACGTTGTCAGCGAACGTCATTCGGTTTCCCCCACTTGATTTTAACGGCATGTATGTAATATGTGACACCCCTACAACATTGTATTAATTGCGTTTAGATTGTACCTGCATGGCTCGAAAGTCGACGTTGAACGTGGAGAAAGGTGAGTATCAGTATCTTTGTTAAAGGACCTCATCGTCTCATCGGGCGAAACTTGGGCATTCTTCGGGATCAACGTCGAGTCGCCTTTTCATCGTTTTATTTAAACTGACGTGTCAATTAATGAGATCACCATTCTGATAGCCATTCCATCATTCCAATCCCTGACGAGTCTTTCTCACCACTTTGTCCGACCCTGGATTCATTCACGGTCATGGGAAGACATTCTGGGCACGTACTCATGTACATAAAATTTGTGCATGCCTGTGGCCCGTATCGTGGTCCGGGCTCAAGACCCTTTTTTGGTAGCGTGTCCACAACCTTCAAATTGTCCCGAGGTGCTTCGACCCGGTTCGTACCTTATCTCAACGTTCCCAGGTGTAAGCTCCGCACTTTTCCTCGTGTGTTGAAAGTAACTTTATGCACGTCCGTCGCAGGTCGACGGCAACGAAGGTGTCTCTTGTGACCGTGACAAGGTTGAGGGGGACGCATCCTCGAGGTAGCTCTCTTCGAGAGCAACTCGACGTCTGCAAGACTCTCTAGTGGTCTTCCGTCATGCTGTCCACCGACGAATTCTTCGCCCCGCTATATTGGGGTAAGCCACTCTCCACTCTCTTGTGCTCTAGAGCGTCGCTGCTCACACGTCTGTCGTAGGATTCGTCCTGTCCACAACGTGAGCTTCTGGTCGATTACGAGCGTATCTCATGAGTCATTGATCTGCGCCGTTTTCAGTCTCGTGGGTGCGACGCTCATACAGGGGTACATGTACTACAGCCGGAGTCGGGACCCGCTCAGCATTCAAGTCGTGGTGCGTTCCAACGTGCCGTTCGATCACCATCATTGTATCTCATTTACCGGATCACCTTTGGCAGATAACGCTCATGATGTGAGTCCTCCCTGGGTAAACCCCGACCATGGCTGAGCGCTGATGGCCCGTTTTCGAACAGCATCCTAGATTTGTCGTCAACGTTGGTGATGGCCTCCACCATATCCCATTATTTTGTGAGTTCGAACTTTGATCCGCCCGAGTTGGTGTGTGATGCTAACGGTCCACTGAACTTAGATTGTCAACTTTGGCAATTACTCTGCATTGCTTACTATACCGCTGTAGGTGTCTTCATCAAGGTGCAGTGCTCGCGTGACCTTTTGTCTTAACTTTTTAACACAGAGAATGGGTCGTCGAGAATAGTTTGACAGCGATCGTAACGTGCATGTAAGCCTCTCGCTCAGTCGTAGTTACCCTGTTGATGTGATACATCCAGCGTTCAACTCTTCTTTGCAACGCGTATCCGAATAAGTACGTCTTTGTGCTCTTTTGTAACGGGATCAGGTGTTCATTCTGTGTCGTTCCGTTTTGAAAGTCATGACGGAATATGCGGTATTCGGCCGGCTCGAACGAATGATTCCGGCAATCATTGTGGGCGTTCATTGTTCGTCTGTGATGGATTGCACTGAATGTTTGCACTGTGACAGATGTCCACGGCACTTCTTGCGCTAGGTGAGTGGTGTATATTTACTGTACATGAGTATTTGACATTGACCACCGGCGCTTTTAGTGGGAGGCATCGGCGAGTATCCTATCTTCCATTTGGTCACCACCGATCCGATTTCTAGCAGTAAAAACGGTGATTATAGGCACGATTCCTGCCAATCAGCTTGGTGGGACACACATGATTGTATGTCGGTTCAATTCAACGTTGGCTTTTTGTAACGTCTCATTGCCCCAGATCGCCACGTCGATTGAGGAAGGTTTTGCTTTCGTGTCAGACCTCTTTACGACTGGTACGCTCTGTTGTATCCTTGCGTCTACTTGGGGCGGTCTGCGTAGGTTAGTCTGAGCAGTCTCTCCTCGTACGCTCATACGAGCCCGTCTTCACTGGCAGGAAGAGACCGCCAATACGTCGACTATTTTTCTTCATTTTCAACCGCGGCATATTAGTGACAATCGTCCAGATTGGCGCGCTCGTCGCTTTTGTGACCAAGCCTTTATCTATGAACTGGCAAGTGTCTCTTCGTTTGGTTTCTAAGGACAAGCACTGCAACTGGAATGCAATCGACGTTGCTTATAGGGCGCCTTTTCACCTTTGCAAAAGCAAGCTTTACACGAATACGCTACGTGAGTCATCGAGTCCCATATATGGATTTTGATCGTGTGTTTGACCGGTGTTCTCGGTCTAGTTGCCATGTGAGTCGCTCTTGGCGATCGACGCATCGTGCGACGTGCTCACGAACACAGGCTCAACTCGCGCACCCAAGCCGAGGGCATGGCGCCGCGGACGGGATATTTTGAGCACAGCTTACCCCTTCAGGTCAGTGTTTTGGAACGTGCGCATGTGCAAGGAGCTTGAAACATCCCAGGAGGTTTCAAACGGAGAAACAGCACATCAAGTGCACGACAAGATTCCAGATCGAATACAAGCATGGGAGAGTGCGGGAGTGGATTGGGACGCACATCCTGTTCCAGTGGCGCCGGAGAAGCACACTCGGGTTGTTGATTCAGATGGGGCCGGAGATCGAGTGGTAGACGAAGGTACCCGATATGTGTGACTAGCCTTGTAACAGTATGATCTTGGACCTGAGCTCGATAGGACTCACGTGTTCCTCGTGGAAGGTAGTACTGGAAATACATCATACACGCGACACACTGTAAACTGCACACGAGCTACTGCGCCGGCCTGCATGTACAAGCCGATGCCGAGTCGTCTGTTCCCACAATTTGGATGAAGATTTGGGTGTCCAACCATTGTCTATGTGACATCCGGAGGCAAACTGTAGTGCATACCATTCAGTGAGTATTCACCAGCATATATATATATCACCAGCTTCATTTGAAGTGCATAGACATGCCAAGCAGCACCAAGTCATATAGCAAGCCCTTTAATGCATAAATATTCAGGTCTTCATACCCTTTCCAACTCGGTCCTACCTGAAGTAGAATTACAATGATACATAGGGAGGTTAAGGGAAGTTCTATTTCTGATTGAGCCAGGTGACCTTGAACAATCCGGATGTGGATGATATGTTAGAGTGACAGGGGTCATGCAGGATCACAAGCTGATACCCCAGCGAGAAACAAAGTTCTGTGGGAAACAGATAAGGCGGCGTCTACGGGAGAGCTATGCAGCACCCACCTCCAAGTCCTGTGATGTCGCAACGGCGAGGACGAACTTTCTGTTGGAATCTGTCACTAGATTGTCGTCAGTCTGTCGTGTCGTTGAAATTATCAGGGGTGGCTCACCCAGTGCGAAGATGTTGTCGTGCAGAAACTCCGCCAACTCAGCGAGGGGAGTGTCAGGTGTGATGACAGTATACGGATGCGATTCGTTGCGTATGAACTTGGACATGTATGGTTTCACGGAATCATTCTAGTGGGTGACATCAAACATGAAGGAGGCGATCGAAGAAGAGGACGAACGACGTACTGGTTTCGCGTATCCTGCCTGCCATTTGGCTTTGAGTGCGGCGGCGTCAACGTAGCCAAGGGGTCGTCTATTCTTATCGAGTACACTACGAGAGGAACTTGTGAGTCAATCGAGGTGTGACCGTACTTGGAAACGTAATTACGGTATGTGAGAGAAATCGCGCTCGTACGCAAGCTCGATCGCACGGGAGATCGTTTCGTCAGCCGGGAGTGAAAACGCTGGGGGTAGTTGGAGATCCTGACGACGATTTCTAGTTGGAGCACTGGCATGGATGTGGGTTAGACTGAGATTGTGCGCACCTCCACGACCGCCCCTCGGTACTTGTCTTCTGGTAGTATGGAGATGCTGTGCGCTGCGGAGACTGCGGAGAGAACCGAGGTAGCCATGTAGTAGTGGAGTAACGGTGAGTTGTGATGTCGATGATGTGCTGTGGGGTCGGCTTCAGGTGTCCGATGATCGCACGTGATCTCAGCATCAACACGCATCAGGCGTTCAATCAAGTTCAATGTACACGTTTCATTTATAGATGACGTTCTGAGCATAGACTTTAGCTCAACCATACGGACTGTGTCCACAGAATGCATGTAGCGACGATCGCGTGTGCCGAGCGACTCGACGTGTCTTTGTATTATTGTAATTCAGCCACGTTCGCCTCCTGCTACGTCGGTGTCGCTGCGTGGTCTATATACATGGTCGCACTCGCTGGTTCTAGCCATCAAACAGTATCGGCGAGCAAACCCAGAATGACTCGCAGCTCCCGGGCCCTTTGCCCATTATGAGAGGGAGGCTCAATCATGAAGGAACTACATGCTCGAAAACTGTCTGGACGCTGGCGCTACATCAATTCACGTTACAGTGGAATGAAGTTGCTCCCGATCCAGGAGGGCAACGGCTTTGGCATCCGCGTGCGTCTGTTTGCTCTCCCTACGATTTCTGTTCATGTGGCTCACTCGTTGAACTCGTTTATCAGAAATCTGATCCACCCATCCTCGCTGAGTGGTTCACGACCTCGAAAATCAAATCCTTCTCTGACCTGTCTCGATTAACCACCTTTGGCTTTCGCGCAACCTTGGCATCCATATCCCATGTAGCCCACGTTTCCGTCGTGACTAGAACTAAGACGGACTCCTGCGCTTGAAAGTAAGATTTTTAATCGCTCCGCCATCACAAAAATTGCAGAACGCTGAGATGACAATATATAGTAATATTTTCTAGTATCATGTACGCTTTCCTGGTGGTATGTCAGATTTTGGCCATCGATATTCTGCTATGTCAAAGAACACCTTTTCTGATGAGAATGCAGACTCCTTGTCATGGGCTACATTTTTGATGTCTCTGGACACCCCATTATATGAACGACCTTTAGGAGAACTGTAGACATCAAACAACATGTATTGTGAATCTGATAACACAATACATTCTCTGAGTTACAGAACAGCGGACGACAAGACAATGTATGACAAAATGAGACAACAGTACCAGTGTGAATTAATAGCATGAACCTGACATGTGCAAGTGACTGAGAATGATGTACGTGCAAAGTTGATGAACAGGGGCAAATGGTGTGCGATATCAATATCAGATCGTAGTGTGAACTTAAGATGCACAAGTGACTGAGAACGATATACGTGTGAAGTCGACAAATGGGGGCAAATGGTGTGCAATATCGATAGCGTGAACTTGAAAGACGGTGCAAGCAACCAAGAATGATGGCAAAGTCGATGAATGAGAGCAAATGGCGTTCGATATCGGGGAATCCTGAACCACACATCAGGGGAAGGAAGGGAAACAATCATGATTGCACTTACCTGGTATCTATGCATTCTTTCCCTTCTTCCGTGTGTTCTTGTGCTTGGAAGGACCTCCCTCTGCCTTACCTTGTCCTGTGGAACATTGTTTTCCTTTCTGTGCCGATGGCTTTTTCACAGGAGTGCTTGACCTTGCCGATTCCTCTTCATGCTCGGGATCAGACAGGTCGCTCACCCCTCCAGAGAAAATCACATCCGTAGAAGTGGTCACAACCACCGGGAGACGACAAGATGGCTGCAGTGGCTGCAAGGGGGGATCGGCACTTGACGACTCTTGCTGCAGAGGTGCCAGTGACTGGCCAGGGTTCGAAACTCGTTCACCTACCGAGGGGGAGACAGCGACCTCGGGGACAGCATCTACTAGTGAAGGCCTGGGTGAAGTCGGGGGTGTAGGAATAGTTGCTTGAGCAGATGGAATATTGATGGTCTTGGCAGCGCGCGCAGCTGCCTGAGCTCGCATTCGGCTAAGCAAACCTCCAGATTTCACTGAGGTAGAGTTTTCATCACCCGCAGTCACGGAGTCATCGCCACGACCTTCTTCATTCTTGAAGAAAAGCCTGATAAAAAATTAGGACAGAGATAAGACAGAAAAGTGACATACATGTTGTAATGTTTGAGGAGAGTTTCTCTCCACTTGACGTCCTTGCACTCGTTGATGAGGTCCATGACGATGTAATAAAAGTTGCAGTAGTTGAAGTGAGCATCCTTCTCTGCCCAGCGAGTGTGAGAGCTGATTTCAAACCAGGTCTGCAATCTGAATGCCAGATGGTTACGGTATGACACAACGTACACAGGACTTACCAAGACTGCAGCATATGCAATGTGTGCTGCCTTGGCTTTCTCCATGCGGTGGAGAGCCACATTGCACAAACGTACCCCACGTGGATCGCCACCATGAGCTGTAGATGGCCCTGTATAAATATGCCTGGCAACCTGATTATTACGCTCAATTCACTTCACTCCTATATTATTTGCCATACCCGGGGATCGAACTCCCAACCTCACTACAATACTGATCACTACTGATCACTACACTCCTTATCCTAAGTAACACCCCTGGTCTAGACTCTCACACAGCCTTATGGCTGTCTGCCTCATGTTTACCTCATGGCAAACCCTTCACCATGCATATTGCACAGCCATGCATCTGGGCACCTCATGTATTTCATCTCCGCTCTATGACCCCTATCTTTGCCTCATGCTCGTTGTTACGGTTTTTCTTTCCTTCTTACCTTTGTAACACTTACTACGTTGACGTTTCCGAGTACCGTTCAACCGGTACATCTTTTCCTTTTATTCCTTGTATAGCTTCGCACTGCTCGTCGCAGCCACGCGTATAGCTTCACCTTTCCTATTCCATCATTGCTATACTTTCCTTCCTTCTTGGTATGCAGTGCCTCTTGGTCTGTGCGCGTCTTCCTGTAGTATAAATACCGCGCCGTTTCCTATGTAACCCTAAGCTAGTTCTACGCAATAACACGCATAGTAACTTGCAACCGCATTCTCGAGTAAAGGTTGATCTCGGGTCTTGCGCGACTTCGCTACAAGACATCATCACTAGTCTTCGTGCTACTACTGAGTGCACGCATCTCGTCTCTTCATAGTCTTCACGCTACTACTCAGAGTGCGTGCTTGCTTGTTCTACGCTACGCGTAACACCAGGCAGTATAAGTGCTGTCCTTTTTTTGTACAGCTTTGGTTCTTGACGCTCACGCTCCCTATAGCAGCCCGTAAAAAGGTTCAGATGCAAGAGCCCAAGGTGGAGCGCGTGGATACACCTGCGACGGCGGCACCCAAACGATGTGTGCAAGAGGAGGAGGATGATGACATGTGCCTGTAAATTCTCCTCTGGAATGAGGGTTCGTGTTGCAGTTTCTTGTGTGCTCTTTTCTTTCACACCCTTGCTATATTATCCTAGCTAGAATGGCGAGTAGTTCTGTATATGTACGTACCATATAGCATGGATTCAAAGAATGCGTGCAAAGAAGAAACCTATGGATGCATCTTTGAGCTGAGAATACAAGGAAAGCAATGGTGAATAAAAGAGCAACGAACGTCGAGCGGGCCCATCGCCCACAAAACCAAGACTAGACATGGCCATTTTAGCAGGGAAAAGAAATAGACAAAAGAGTGTGTGGCTAGGTCAGTGTTCGAGAGCACGTGAAAGAACTGTCTCGAGAAAGAATAGCTGTAGGGAAGTGGGCGGTGGATGTGGAGAAAGGCATGCGACGAGGTGAAAAAACGAAAGACTATCGAAGAGAAATTGAGCATCAGGTGTTTGAAAAGAATGGTGTGGTATGGTTCGGCATTTGGGTGAAAAAAATAAAACAAAACAAAATGAGGACGTAGCTACTTTGTGTGCAGTGGGGAACAAGTAAAGACATGTAGGAAGGGCCGTTTTCATCGACACCCACCTTCTTTTTGACTCACACACACCAAAGCAAAACACTGGCAGGATGGCGCTGAACGAGCCAAGTACAAGACAGGCATCCCTAAGAACGGAAATGTGCACTTTACTCTGCCTTGAACCATTCGCCACCACTGCCTCCCTGCACGATGGCCTTCATAAACGAGAAGAACCAACCTGCACATTTGTGCAGCGGCACTGGACTGATTTTATTTTAAGAACACATGCTTGCCCATCAGTCATTCTATGCGCCAACAAAGAAACAGGGCTACCCATGTGATCTGCCTATGGTCCCTTCCAGGAATGCCCCAACTGCTTCACGGCAGAATGGGGTGTCAAAATGTCAATGATGCCGAGATAATAAAGTGCATGCAGTGGCTGGTTTGCTTCATCGCCTACAGCTCACCCTTGTCTTGGTAAAAGATGAATTGTTGGCAATCGCCTGTGTCTTCTTCCGGTAGGCCAAATATGTCTGAGCCAAGGCGCTTCAGGTCTGATTTGCACGCCACCCGCTTCACAGTGATCGCTTCCGGGGATCGTGCACCCTTGTGCTGCATATATCTGTGGCGGACGGCAGGTACCAAGGCCTGTCGTAAAGACGTCCATCAGTACAGCACCTTGTGATGTGACGACCGCTTCCAACTCGCTGTTGCTCCGCAACTTGTCCCCATTGCCACGCTGTATGAGGTGGATGCCAACGAGCAGACTGTAGTCCACCACATGCCAACTTGAGGAGTTGTTTCATGAGTAGTGTGCGCTTCTCTGGCCGAACTTGAGCATCTTTCCATAGTTGATCCAGTTGAGGTCCTTGAGCACTGCATGCGGGTTCACTTTTCTTCTGGGTATCCTATGGTGCTGTCCTTGAGGTCGTACGTCTCATGAACGTCTTTGTGTGGTGGGAGGAGGTTGTTTATGATAACAAAGTGGACCCCGTAGTTAACATGATTCTCTCCAACCAAGCTTCCGACGGGGACCTTGTTTCCGTCCTCCTTGCCCCGAGGTCCTCTTAGTGCGGGTGGGTGCTTCTTCCGAGTATTTTCTGCCTTGGCTCATTTACTCTCTCCTGATGTGCTCTGCTTGTAGCTGAATGACGTATTCAAGGTCTGTCTCAACGTCGCAGCCATACTCTGCCTGGGGTGCTCAGGACATATGTGACCGCCGGTGGTGTTGCATCCTGTGGGACCATGTGGCGCGAACGAACCTGCTGATGGCTGAGGATGACCATCAGGAGACTGGGACAATGGTGATGCATGACCACGGGCATGCCTGGCCGAGGGCGGGGAGGGAGAACATGAGGGAGAACCATTGAGCGACTGGTCTGGAGCAAGTGCCTTGGATATGCCATCAGAAAACGGCAACCTGCGTGGTGCACATGTGGATGAAGATGTGCCTAGTCGTGCAGTGAGTGTGGAGGGCTAAGCGCTGGGTCAAGACGCTCGATATGGTTGGTCGTGGCAGACAGCAAACTTCATCCAGGGGTGCGAACATTAGCAAAAACGATGCAACGTGGCATGGAATGCTTACCAGCCCTCTGCTGCTACAACACTGTCGAGGCTGTTCAATAAGCCGCTCAGACTAAGGGTAGGGCCGTTGTTTGTATTGCTGTTGTTAGGTGCCGATGAAGACGATGTGGGCACGCCGGTGGGTGACAAATCACAACTGACAGAGCACATGAAAGCAGCATCCAAATCTTGAAGAGGCAAGGTACATCTGAAGTCGAACAGCTCAGCATAATTCTTGAGAGGAAACACACAAACCGACCTGGTTCCGAAACATGAATGAGTACAAATAGCTTTACCCCTTTGATCACAAGCTGACGATGTAAACATCCAAACCCAGCTCACCAGCCAATGAATGAATCGGCGATGTCTTCCCTCTGTGTAGGGACAAATTGGTGTTCTGTGCATGCTATCATGCGAGATGTCATGCCCTCCTAGAACACCATACAGCAAGCATCCTCGGCGGAATGGAATGCCAACACATGCTGTCCAATGGTCACATAGTTGCATTAATATTGTCACTGACCACTTTTGGCATACCTGCGAGATGAACGAGTTATATAGTCGCCTGGGAAGCTTCTAGACCACACCCGCCAACCCTCCGAACACAGGAAGTCCTTGAAATCGGCCAAGAGCATACCTTTCACCCCCGGTTAGAGCATGACGGAACTCAGTGGCCATTTTTGGCGGGCTCCATTTCATCTCCAACAGCCATAGGTTCTGACAAGCGTGCAAGCATTAGCGCCCAAGACATGAGGCCCTGTGTAAACGGACTAAATGAAAGGAAGCACATTTGTGGGGTGATGCTGCTGCGTGCCATGAGAAAACCAAGACACCATTCTTTGACGTTCTTTGAGGCCTGCAGATCAAAAACTACGGGTGTGAACTGTTATTGAGCATGTTGACAAAGCCTGGTGTGCACTGGCAGTCCTCAGGAGTAATGCGCGACGTGACAATTTAGTCAGACAACGGTGCAAAGTGGTTCTCGAAGTAGGCCCTGGTTTAGTACAGATGGTCGCCTTTCACCCTGGCGGAAAGCATGTTTTCGGCAGTATGATTGGCGGGATTCAACGATGGCAGGTTGCAGATGGACACCAGGTGGGAGGGCAAACAGAAATGGAGCTGTGCACCGTTTCTGCATCAAGGGTCACAGGTGGGCAGTGCGCTGTGCTGCTCAAGGAGCAAGTGCTTGGGACGGGCCATTGTAGTCACAGTAGAGGGCATAGCGGAGGTGTGTGCAGTCGACATTGCGCCAGACTGCTCCAGGTTTGCCACCAGGGCCACTAGGAACAGGGTATCACGACGGGGGCAGTTAGTTGGCCCGCTCCGACGTGGCGATGCCGTCCGTGGTTTCAAGTTTTCTGTAGATGGCAGATGTATCGCTACTGCCTGCCCCAGAGACCCAGCTATCCACATCTTTGATAGCCATGGTGGCGACCAACTCATCTTCATTGACTGCCGAAAGCCCCCTGCTACCCCGTTGGCTCCTGTTGTTTGGGCCGTGGATGGTCAATGTCCCTTTGCCACGTCCACAGATAATAAACTCAAATCATTCGGCTCATCAGCTGGACCCCAAATGGGCTGAACGGAAAAGAATTCATGAAAATAATAGTTCAGGATGCATGTCTATCACACTGTCTCCAAACAACAAGGCTGTTGCTTCCTGTTGCATATGTAGCTGAGAATCTCGGTGCAGGGTCCTTTCCGCATAAAGTCTAGATCTGATGAGCTGCAAAAACATATTCATCAACGTCAGCAGTACTAGTACTCCCAATACACGAATGTACCTAGTCTGGTGATGTAGCTGCTATGAGCCTGCCGTCAATAGACGGTCACCTGCTCGAATACAAACGGTACATGCTGCCAGCGGATTACCTCAAAGTTCTTGAGGCTCAGAGGTCAAAGCAGAATGGCGCAACATACTTTAGCACTCCCATTCGACCACTCTCCTTTTTTTGGACAATGTTGCCACAGCCGAGAATGTTGCCTATTGTAGGGGTTACCCAGTTTCCAGCATTTGCAGGCCAGATGCAGCTTACCAGGGCCCTTAGACACTTCGGCTGGCTTTCCAATGAGTTTATTTTGTGGAGTGGCAGCACAGGGACTAACTGGATTACTCAATGGAACTGTAACAGAGTCCAACAACCCATGGGATCCAGTCGGTGCGGCTGCATGGATATGTAGCAATGTGAATGACAGCATCTCATTATCATG
>JBBPOE010000592.1:0-18259 GCA_038091295.1 Tylopilus felleus | reverse complement strand
CAATGAGCGCGACGCCCAGTGACCTCGACGCAATGGCCGCCTTGACAGCCGACCACGCGCCATCGACCCCCTGGTGGTGGCACGCGCTCCGATGACTCGGATCCACTGGCCCATCTGACGATGAGGCGCGTGCCACAAAGAGAAAGCGGATTGAAGCTCCGCTCCAAACATATTCCAACGACGGACAAACATATGCAAACAAAAGTCCCAACGTAGCTGTAGCACACCAGGCAATGAGCTAACACGCCTCCTTACGGTGTGTACAAAAAGTACTTTACGCCGAGAAACTTACTAACAACGGACAGTTGCTACTGACCCAGGGTATGTTTGGTGTATGTTTGGTGCCAATGGCAGCTCGGCTTGATCATTCAGTCGGAGGTCAAAAGTAGGCCAATCATCATGTAGATCAAGCGTAGATATGTCAAAGCAATACTAGTACCAATGATGCCATACGAAATCCATCGACAACTGCTGCTTGAGATGCTCAAGCTCATCCAAATCCTTTTACTGACCGTTATTGAGGTCACATTCAATACAAAACCAGCCCGAAAGGACCCAATGCCCCACCACACATCGACCCTCTCGGGCCATCAGTGGGCACTCGAGTTGATAGCTGGACATCCCGACCGCATTCGCTGTGAACTTGGAGTCAGAAAGGAGACTTTTCTACAGTTCCTTATAAGGCTATGTCAAGCAGGTTACCGTGGCTCAAAGAGGTTGACTTTGGCGGAGCAGCTTGCCATATTTCTACATACACGTGTCACAGACGGGTCTCACATTGAGTCGTGTTGGCGAGCGTTTCCAGCGTTCTAGAGACACGATCTCTCGGTATTTATCCTAGCAGAGTACCCTCAGATCATTTTATCTCACTGACCGTCTTGCAGGCACCTGATGATGGCGATGAATTTTCCGATCTCAACGATCTCAATGACAACTAACACAACGAGGCGGACGACAACCTACTGCAATGTGGGTAGATTACCAGGTGTTATGTTGTTGGCGCAACGAGCGAGGGGTGACGCGGATGATGATATTTCGGATGGTATCGACTCGGACATGTAACGGTGACAACATGTAAACAGTACAGCAAAAATCAAAGCGAGCCAGGGACAGTTACCGATACAGACTCATCTCAAAAAGGTCGCGGTTGTCGTGAATGGAAGAAGGGCAACGTGTGTCATACAAACTGACCACGCTTTCATGCGCTCATTGTTCCCAAGTGAGAGAAACATGGCGGCGAGGGTCTCGTTCTTGGCAAAGACAGACCTCAGCTCGGAGATCTTGGACGGTTGTTCTGCAAAGCCTGGGACATTATACAACGCTTTCGTAGCTTCACCCACAACTTGAACAGCGAATTTGTCCTTGAACCCCGTCGTAATGGCATCGCGTAAGGCAGTGTTCACTTGGTTCATTATGATGCGCATTGGATAGAGTACAGTCCGTGAAGTTCGATCACACGGTGGCTCATAGGGAGGAGCGGGTAATGTACATACTGCGTACTACGGCATGTACATAGCAGGAGTGAGAGTCTGGGCAAAAGCCCCGAAGGGCTTTTCGGCCAGAAGCACTGTGAGGGCGAGCGAGCTGCGCTCCCGAAATGAAGGAGCCTGCGACGCATGCAGCGGAGCTCACCCCACACAGAAGGAGAAGGCTCCGATGGCGTATGAGAGAATCAGTGGACGCCGGAGCATACTGCGTACAATTGGATGCCAGTAGACGCGGGAGTGTGCGTATGGTTCGAAACCAGTGACGCGTGCGTATGGTTTGGAAACCAGTAGACGCGAGCATATGGTTTGGATACCAGTGACGCGTGCATATGGTTTGGGAACCAGTGGACGCGAGCGTATGGTTTGGATACCAGTGACGCGTGCGTATGGTTTAGGAACCAGTGGACGCGAGCGTATGGTTTGGGAACCAGTGGACGCGTGCGTATGGTTTGGTGCCAGCGGACGTGAACCGTAGTGCGTGTGAGAGGACACACAGTGAAGCGTGTTGAACGTGCAATGCGAAAAGCAATGCACGTCAACACGCGGGAGCTGGTGAGCTGGCCCGCTGGCGAGCAGTGGCGTCCGAGAGGTCGAGGACCGAAGGACGCGAGTGCCGACGCGATGTGCGTCGGCACGAGGGAGCGTGCCAGCGAGCTGGTGAGCTGGTAAGGGGTGGCGCCCGATTGGTTGAAGACCAGGGGACGCGCAGTGAGTGTCGTCGACACAAGAGGGCCAGCGAGCTGGGACGAAGTGGCATCCATGAGGCAGAAGACCGGAGGATGTGCCGTATCGAGCGCCGAGTGCGACCTGCGAAAACGAGGGGCAGGCGAGGTGCTCAATGCGAGAGAGCCAGCTCGCTGGCAAGGACGAGATGGCGGACAAGAAAAGCGCCGCCAGCACCGCCACCTGACTCACTCCTGCATGGACTACCTTCTAGGAAGTCACGTGCCGCGACAGCCTAGAAGTCCACTATCGCTGTACAGTTTCTGTATTTCTTTTTGTCCAGCACTGGCCCCCTCATACGAAACGGGTCTTTGCACTTTTTTTCTTATATAAGAGCTTAAGTAATCGAATGATCAAATTTGGCAATGAATTCCTGCGGGTCCATTTGCTTGAAACTGGGACGTTCTGGCCGAGAGAACCCTCCTCCAAGGAGTCGACCACTATAACTAAACACCATCGTGCCTACCTTAGTGCCCCAAAAAATCATCTGCAGAGCTTTAACAGCAATAGCTAGGTATGCCGGTAGTAAATCACTAATATTACATGTCTCTCGATTCTTTCCAGATTTTTATGTTTGTGCAATGACCAGACCGAAAGGATCCCGTTTTTTTTATCTCAGTCATTCGGCGTCAATGCTTCTTCGAACGGGAAACACGGCATACTTCGAGGAAGTTAAATATCTGTGCTGCTCACCGGATCCTCTACGGATGGCAAAGAGCGGACGTCGTGGAGATCATCCCGCGATGAACCGCATGCGAGCAAATAAACCCCGGCGGATGCCCCGAATGGGCTCTTTCTGGTCGAGTAACTCATGGGTAAGTACCCACGCTGCTGGGTATTTAAGTCGCCAGCACTGGGTTGGAATCTCCCACCCCCCATGAGTGCTAACCCCAATTGCAACCGCTGTATCGAGAGTCGTGCCCTAGCGCCAACTCCCCCGATAGGTCGTAACAGTGGTAGCTGGCTACACGGAGTTGGAAGGGAAGCGGTTAGGGTAGCGGTAGCCCCCTGACGAGAGCTTTCGCAGGCTCGAAACCGCACGCCCGCCCCGTCTTTCCCCCCCTGCCTCTGCTCATTCTGTATAGGCACTACTCTAGCCCGGTTCTGGTCCTCGGAAAAGGACGACTGACGGGTGAGCAAGCAGAGCAGCCTACCTGGTGCTTCCCAGGTATGCCGGTTGGCAGCCCAACGCTCCCCTCTTCGTACACAGACCATGTGCTGGGGCCTTTGGCCAGCCCACCCCTAGCTATGATAACGCTGTGCCGAGAGGAGGTTGAATTTTTGTCAGGCCCTTTGACGAGCTACACCTCAATATTCACTGTTAGAGCTTCATCCCATGAACTCTGAGGGTCTATGCTTGTTCCAGAAGTCCTTCATAGTATCACCTATAACCTCCAGGCGTCACGTTTATGATGCATTTGCATACCTGCTACGCTGTACGTACGTCATGCGCTCCTCCCTACGAACCACCGCTGCGATCGATCTTCACGGAAGATGCTTAATTAAGTCCTGGGTCAGGCCAAAGTCCGAGTGAGTTGAGTAACGACGAGCACCCGGGATGCGAAGACAGGAGCTCACCAATGCACATACGCTCTGTTCTCCCCAAGTCTCTGCCGCGCCATAATCCAGCAGCGAAAACAACCATGTCTGCCCATGCAGCCACGTTAACCGAACACGTGCTCACGCTTGCGGAGCGCATAAAAGCCAGCCCCGAACGACCCATAACGTTGCTTCCAACCGAACCCCCATCTTCACTGTTTCACCGTTCACCCATGCCTAAGAGCCCAGAAAAACAAACGCTAACCATCAGGATCCCCGCCCGGCCCTACCAGACAGGTGGCATAAGCCCAGCGTCGAAAACCCATGCAAGAACCACAGCACAGCCGGCGAGCAGAGCGTATGAGTTCGATGACATGGACGTCGACGGTGAGCTTCTTTTGGCAGCGCGTATGGTGAAAACTGAACGACGTCCGCCAGAGCCCACCACTTCTTCATCTAGTTCAGAGCTGCTGCGGGTCTCGAAGGACTACTGTTGTCTCTGCGGTGACCTGATGCGGCAGAAGAAAAACGTTTGTAACGGTTGCGGAGCCTACGTCTGCGAGCAGACCATGCAATTCGGGAGCGGTTGCATCACCTTCGGAACGGCCCCGCCCGCGAGCAAATTTTTTTGCCTTCTTTGCGACAGTAAGAGGTGGCGTGCGCTGCCACAGGGTAAGAAGGATGGGGGCCTTCCTGTGAGTCGTTTGCCCCATACCGTTCCAATCAGACCTGTCGAACAACGGCGTTATGCGGCAGTACACTTTTGAAGGATACCCGGGCAGAAAACGAGCGAAGCTAACGTGGCCCCTTGTGCTCGTCAACATGACGCTGTCTAAAAGCTTCGAGGCCTTTATCGCAGATGCACTGAAGCTGGAGTTCAGATTTCATTTCATAGCATCACCACAAAACGTAAGTGCACCCGAACGCTCGCTTCTAGACAGCTTGACACAGGACGGCGTTGAAGCTACACCCAGTCGACGTTACCCTGAAAGCTAACGGGAAACGACAAGCCTGGAAGCAAATGGAGACAGGGAAAGATTTCATTGCCCGCTCCATCCAATCCAACGTTCCGGCGAACTGCTTCATCGTCATCGACACACATGCTGACACGCTCAACGGAGGATTGCAGTGGGCAGGTGATGCAACCTCGTCGCAAACGGCTCCAGCGAGCGAGGTGCTTGAAGAATTTTGTGGGAAGAGGTTTCTGCAAGAAATGCTGAACGCATCCAATGCCGCACGCTCCTTCGTACCGCCAGAGAATCCAAGCTGGTATGAAGACTCGCCATTTTTTCGAGGGGGTTGGAGGGGGCTATTCGTCGCGTCCTGTGCCCCAGCGGTGCGAGTTCCCAACGGCTTCCGCGACCTAAAACGGCTAGTGGAAAAGTGAGTACGCATCCGACTCGACGCTGTTGCCATTCAGCCAGTTTAACCGCATTCATAGGGATATGTTTGATTTCGTGGTGGCGTTCGCAGGCTCGTCGACGATCTCTAATTACGTCAAAAGTGCCATCAGCCAGGCAATCGAAGGTGTTGGCGTGGACAAAACTGCCAACATCTGGGACATGCTCTCGCGAGTCGTGGGGAGGGACATAAACCTGCTTCACACGAACAACGTAGTCGCCATTTACAGGGAACGTGGAGGAGAAGTCAAGTCCCGACAAATCGGTTTGCATGCTCCCCCGATGAGAGCCTGGGGTTTCGAGTTCACTGCATGCGGAAATGAGGAATGCAGACCTTCCCCGTACGATTTCATCATCAAGGACAATGAGTGTGGTACGCGAATGACTTGCAGGCTCTGCAATTGGTCTTCGGCCACGCTCAAGCTCAGGGACGTCACCGGGCTATTCTTTAGATTGAGTAGCACTGTGCCCGACGTATATTGGCATGATTATCCGCCGTCCGTAGAGCTACAAGATGTCTTCGTCCGGGTTACAAACCGGCGAAAAAACGACATGTAAACTATTTCTTCTGCATTGTTATATCTTACATTGTCCCTGCCGATTGTCCCCTGCCGTGAGCAAGTGAACATACAGGACCTGCAGAGAAAGTTTTTCTGGCCTCTTTTGCATGCCTGGCTACCGTGCCCATTGCCAGGAAATTTCGGGGGTTGTGCTGACATCGCTGTGCTTTCTTGCTCCCCGTATGAAAAGACAATCCACGAGTCACAAACGCCACGTTGTTGAATGCCTGGCTCGAAACATAGCTTTCCAAAGAGAGACTGAGGGGAATCCTCACCCCCAACACGCTCGGTACTCCAAGCACAAGTCTCTCGCCCCCCCATGGATTTTCCCGCCCATTACGCCTCCTTGTAGCTCAGACGTCATGTTTTTTGGGTTTAAATTTTATTTATTCGAAACTAACTGGCGGAGGTCGCTACTGCTATTCTCGTGCGCTGTGCCTTCGCCGCCTCGCCCCACACCGCCTCTTATATTTAGTCATCTGCTGCCTGGCGAGATATGAGAATCTATCTTACTCCTTGTAATATATAGCTCGCAACTTTATATACGCTTACTGGCTTTTTTTTTCCCCTGCTCTTGTATTTCGCCCAAGTCCGCTGTCTCGGGTACTCACAATCTACCACTGGGGGTCACTCTACCAGTCACACCCCGTGACCCGTGATTGGCTGACTTCACGTCTCGGCGCCTCGCCCTGACTCTCCGTCCACTGGTCTGCGCCCTACTTCCTTTGTCTCGAGCGGGGATTGCCTTCACCATGCGGCAGAACAAACGGAAGTTGAAACGTGAGAACATTCTTTTTCCTTTTAGTTCAACGCCGCCGCCGTCTGATCCTCTCCGATCTTCACTTTCACCATCATGCCTCCCAAGTCCGCCAAGTTCAAATCTGCCCACATGAGTGCTGTCGCCCACGGACTGAGCAAGGCAGCGCCTTCTGACGAGATCCGAAATCCTGCAGATGATGTCCAGACTGACACAGGCCGCGGTGATCAGATGCACGAAGGTAAGCTAGAGTTTCTCTTCGTGAACCGAAGGACGACAGAGACGTCACAAAAGAAAACCCGGCCCTTCCTGCCGTCGCGACGATGCTGGTTCCAGACGCCGAGTATTGCAATTTTTGTGGCCATAGGGCCGACGTCCTGCGCAAGTGTACTTCCTGCCGTGCGCTTGTCTGCGAGCAGCCAGAAAACACTGCACGCGGATGCGTTCTTGCTCTGGCAGGTTTGGCA
Source organism: Tylopilus felleus (assembly GCA_038091295.1). NCBI lineage: Eukaryota > Fungi > Basidiomycota > Agaricomycetes > Boletales > Boletaceae > Tylopilus > Tylopilus felleus. The sequence goes on along the minus strand of JBBPOE010000592.1, from coordinate 11,326 downwards.
GATGATTTCGTATGCCCCCACTGCGCGCGAATGAGGTTGGTGAAAGAAGTAAGCGATCTTCGCGAAAAACCAACCGAGATTCAAAAGGCTCACGCCCGACAGTATGCGTTTTGGGGCTACGGTGGTCGTGGGCACTCGAAGATCACCTGGCCCTTGGTTTTTTTTCACGTCTCCCCACAGGGTGCGGACGAATACTTCCGTCGTGCACTCGAACTCGACCTCTGCGGCGAATTTCGCCCACAGCCCAAAGGCGTGAGTTCATACAGTCCACCGCCTCGTGCGCAACCGAATAACGTGGTTTTTCCGTTGGCAAGTTGATGATTTCCCCAGTCGAACTGAGGGTCGGGGGCAGCAGAGAGGCAACGTTCAACTTGCGGCCGACGGTAGACTTTCTCCGCCGAACGATTGAATCAGGCTACCCAGCCAACTCGATCGTTGTGCTGGAAAGTCGATCGAGCCTCACCACTGGGGCGATTTTTTATGGCAAAGAAAGAGGACAGCCCAGGTATGCAACCCTTCCCCAAGTGGTCAACTCCTTCCTCGGCAGCGAAATACTCCTAGCCATGGCCGACGGAAAGACGCTGGCCTGCCAGGCGAGCCGGCCCGAAAAAGAGCATTTCTTCCAGGAGGGTACGGTTTCTCGCGGGGGCTGGCGGGGCCTGATCCTCGTCGCAGAGGGTCCCACAATCCGTATCCCGCAACGCAAAGACGAAGCTGTGAAGTTGGTGGACAGGTGAGCGATGTGCCTCTGTCGCATGCAGCCTCAGGTCTGATTCGCGCACAAGCGACGTCTTCGATTTCGTCCTTGTCTTGACAGGACCTGCTGTCGTTTCGGCGCACGCTCGTGCCTTCCTTTCCAGCATGGTGCGGGCCGTGGCAGTTGACAACCCTGCCGAGTCGAGTAACATGTTCGCCCCGAGCCTGTGGGCTGCGTTCACGAGGGCGATCCAATCTGCCCCCGCATTTCTGGAATCCTCTCCCGTCGTGTTTATTTTCAAGGAAAGGGGAGAGCAAGGGCTCGAACGGACGACCTGCCGACAAGTCGCGTTGCATATTTTGCCGTTCAACGCTTGGGGCGTGCAATTCAGAGCCTGCGGGAACGGTTGCAAGGACATCCTCCCATCCGACCTTTCCTTTCGCACGGACAAGAATGCGATCCGCTGTCACTGCTCGCTGTGTGGCTGGAAATCGTGCAGGCTCAAGCACGAGGACGTCGCAAACCTGGTGCCTGCTCTTTCCCCTGACCTCCCCCTCGTCTTTTGGCATACGTTTCCACCCTCCGCCCACCTCCTCGACAGCTTCGCGCGAGTGACCCAGGAACGTCGGGATTGAATATGTATCTACATCTTGTTTGTATCGCGCATGTTGCCCTTTGTGATATTCGTATTTGCATCACCATGAACGAACCGCACTTTCCCGTTATCGCGTATGAACAGTCAGAGACGATGGAAGTACTGCTTCGAAGAATGCAAAATGCGGAAATTGTCGAGATCGGGGAGATGCCCGCTTTTTCCGTCAGTCACGCTGTATGCATTCGAACCCTACGTGGATAGCTGGGTCCAGTTTCTCTTGCGCTACAAGCGGCGCTTTCAATGGTTGAAGTTGAAGTTGGCTGCTGAAGACGACGCAGACCTTAACATGCTGCTTGACGACGCAGACGTGCTTGAATCCCCGTTGCCTCCTGCTCGCATTGCTCTCGCTCCGTGTGCAGCATCAATTTGACGGCGACCCCGACCTTAACGAAGTCAAGGAAGGTCTATCTTCGGTCATTTCCCAGCGCCGTTGCAGCATCAGCGTGGAAAGCGGCGCATGCCTCCGCCTTTTCGACTTACGTTGGGCGCACTCGACGGCCTTGGCGGTGGAATTTCGTGGTGACGTGGAGGTCTTCCTTCCCAATGCATTGACCCACTGGCATCTCTTCACAGGAAACTCTCAACTTTATTCCCTGCCATATTCAAGGACGCCGCTGCCTTCCAGGGAGGGTTTGTATTTACTTCAGACAGGGCGTGTAAGCTACAGAAATACTTTACTAAGTACGACGAGTCTGCAAGGAACTACTGAATGTTTTATACTTCAACCGCACGGTTGCGAGCACGCCATTTCTTGACATCACGCAGACAAGAAATTTCACAAAGGATGGCGGAACCCCAACTCGCTCCTCAAATCCTGCGATAAGTGAGACGCACAGCGGGCTCTCAAAAGGGAGTGTGCCGGCTTCACCCCGACTTTGAAAACCCTCGGCTTTCGTTCGTCTTGCAGAGCCACATATGGATAGCCGAGGCCTGCATAAAATACATCTGGGCGTCCGTCAGCATCTGCACCACTCCGGCAGGCATTAAACGAATTCTCGCCGGTGGAGCACCTCGTTTATTTGCCGAACACGTGGGCTCAGCATGCCTGTGGCGCTTAAAATGGGCCCGGAATAAGACAGCATCTCAAGTCGCTCACACAACACCAGCCAGCAGCATTACGAAATGTCCAACCAACCCTTCATTGCGTTGCGTCCCCGACCTCAACCATTCCAAAAGCGGAGACGTGAAGGAACGCCAAACGACTCTGAATCGGAACTTGCTGTTCAGCGTGACGCGTTTCCCAGTGAGTAATCCGCCTGGGATCCCCGAGGCAGCAACCTGGCTGACCACCAAGGAGGTCCCAAAAAGCTTGTTGTTCTCAAGATCTTCTGCAGTTTTTGCGGGGATCACATGGGAAAAAAACTCAACCAATGTGTTGACTGCGGAAGTTACATGTGCGAGCAGAGGGAAGAAAATGGACCCGGGTGCATTTGGGTAGGCACCCTAGAGCTGAATAAACCATTTCGATGCATCGTGTGCGAACCAAAGCATTGGAGACGGCTGGCACACAAGCACCCGGGAGACGCTGGATTATTTCCGGTAGATTTCTTATCTTCTCTGCTATCCTACGTTCTTACCTGCCCCACATAGTATGGCTTTAGCGGCTATGGAGGAAGGAAGCGATCCAAGCTGACTTGGCCGCTGCTCTTCGTCTCACTTTCTCTATCCACACTCCCCGACAGGTACATGCGAGAGTCATTGCATCTTGACCTCGAGGCTCACTTCATGGCCTACCCCGCCAATGTGCGTATGGAATTTTCCCTTCCATCTAGAAGGGCTCCTGATTGCTGGAGAAGCTCTGCGTCGTACACACGACCTTGAAGGAATGTCGCGAAGAGGCTGCACTGAAGAAAATGAAGAGAGGAATCAAATTCTTGCAGCTCTCTGTCCGTTCCGCCGTGCCCGCCAACACCTTCCTCGTCATCGACGCGCATTCTGAACCCATCACGGGCGAATTGCAGTGGGGATTAAACGACATCGGAGCTTCACTAAACGATTTGACCAGCAAGCTTGTGGAGAAATTCTGCGGGAAAAAGTTATTGCGTGCGATGAGCGAAACCTCTTTCGCTGCGAAAGAGATCGTGGATGAATCCGAACGGGCAGGTTGGTACGACGCCTCGGCGTTCTCCAGAGGTGGCTGGAGAGGTTTACTTCTCTCCACATGCTCCCCGGTGATACGCGTCCCAAAGTCCTTCCAGGATCTGAGGGACCTCGTCGAGAAGTAAGCACACGCTCTTCCATCTAGACCATTTTCTCCGTATTCAAGACTTTCCTCCAGAGACGTATTCGACTTCGTGCTCGGCTTTGCAGGGTCCTCAACGATGCCCACCCAGATTCGAAACGCGTTCAGTCAAGTCATCGAAAGAATCGGCGTCGACAAGTCGGACTGCATCTGGAAGACCGTCGCACGCATCATTGGTCAAGACCACAGCCTTCTCGAGGTCAACACGGCGGTTATCATCTACAGGGAGCGTGAAACACAGGAGGTCGTGGCAAGGAAGATCGGGCGTCACAACCCTCCCCTTCGTCCCTGGGGGGTCGAGTTCCACGCCTGTGGAACGCCTGGCTGTGAACCCAACAGCCGCGACTTCTACATTCGCAGTGAGCGCAACAATCAAGTGCGGGCGACCTGCAGGGCTTGCCTTTGGACGTCCGCTTGGGTGAAGGAGGCAGATCGGGAGGGTCTTGTCTTCCAGCTGGACTCCTCCATGCCGACGATCTATTGGCACGACTATCCCCCACCGGACGCCCTTCAAAACCTGTTCGTAGAGGCCACGATGAGAAGGGATCAGGCAGACGTCGAGGAGCCAAGGTGACGGTGAGCGTATGGCCCGTGTCTATTCTATACCTGCCTTGTGAGCCTTTCGAAACGAAATTTGTTGAGGATTGGAATGCAAGTCTGGATGTCCTCTGAAATTTATGCCCTCGTTCGTAAGTCACTCATGCTTCTGTGATGCAAGAACCATAAGTTTCAGGACTTCCAGGAGTTGTTCTTTAAACTGCTAACGCCTCACGTCTTACCATGGTCCTTGCGGACAGGTGGGATGTCTAGGGCGTCCATCTCATGACACACTGCCACATTGGGGCCCCCTGTGAGAGCAAGCCTGCTAACTGCGGACAGAGTTCACTCCTCAGGGACGATGCTGCACCGAGGCACCAGGATCAATCCTGCCAGTACATGCAGGTCGCGAATTTCAAGGGTTTTTTCATGCTTCTCGACATCGAGGCTCTGCTAATGCGAATTTCTGCCTTAGAGCTTTCTATCCGCTCTGACATTCCGAGCAGTTTTCACCGGCGGGCTAGGGTCGGCCTTTCTCGTGTAGTTTCTCCCACCGCTGCAAGAAAAGCAGTGCCAGGATGCACCAGATCTAGTACAGGCGGTTACGAACGAACCTCACGCTAGAGCGGGTCGTTCTGCCCATGCGCAATGTCGAATACTTCAGCCAACTTCACAGCTGGCCAAGCATGCACAGTGACAAAGCGCACGCTCCGACGACTGAGATCCACCGACTCCTCTGACAAGGGGACGTGTGCTCGTGGTGCAGAAGCATCCTTCGACCCACTCACGGTGTGAGTGAATCTTACAGGACGCGTTTAGCGCCGCACAATGTCCTCTAGCGGGGACATGGTGGGCTCCACATGCGGTGTACTGACTCCGCATGCAGACGGGGTGTCTTCCGCGAACTGGTCTCGCAGACGCGGTCCGACTTCACCGCAGTTGTCACCGTCCTCCCGTTTTATTGTTCTTCAAGCGGATTTCGCTTTCCCGCCGAGACGTGCATCCCATTCATCTGGTTGGAAGCGTGGGAGTGTCGAACATCAGACGCAGGCATGGGCGAAGGAAACTGATGATGAGGCGAATCGACGTCGGGAGGCAAATGTCGCGCGACAACGTGAGCAACGCCTAGCGGTAACTTAGCGGAGAGCGAGAATGCCAGACCCAACGGGGCCAATTCCTTCCGAGAGCGAAGGGAATCGTCCGCGAGTGGAACAGTAGCGCTCGAGCGGCTCGTACAGTCTGAAGCCTTGTGCAGTTGGCGCCTGGTCGTTTTCCTCCTGAAAGTTAACAACAACTGCCTCCCTTCTGGGAGTTTTGCGAAATGGCTGCCTTTCCGTCCCATGTGTTACGCCCTACCCACAGCTTAACTTTACTCGCGGGCGATTCTATGTTCGGAAGGAATGACATATTTGGACCATTCCTCGTTAGCCGCGTTACGCTCCAGCCAACTTTATTTACTATGGAGCAGAGGCACTCCCGGATGCAGTATACAGTGGGCTTGCGGGTCCAGGGCGGAGGGCCGTGGAGTTCCAGAACCCGAAAGGGCCAGGTTTCAAATACGTAATGTGTGAGGCCGAAACCGGATGCGGTCCGGTTCGTCCGAGTTCGTTGGCTTAGATAACGCCCCTGCGACAGAATGTACTAGGTTCGCTTGCCTAGACAGTGTCCCCTGTTCTCGACTCTCATGACGACTCTCGCTCCTTTGATTTCTCTTTGCGATCGGTTGAAGCTGGTGTGTGACTGTCTATTCTTAAGGCAGATGAGTGGAGGGGGCTGATGTGTGTGCATCCGAAGCAGGATCAACGTTTGACTGCTTGACCTTCGTTATAACCCCCCTACCCCCGTCCATCATCGAAGAAGCACGAAATCCCTAGCCGTAAGTGTTTTTCCCCGAGTACGAGATGGCTGACATATGAGTACTATGCAACAGTGGCGATGGTCCGAGTCCAACAGCACGGAGTGCATGCATTGCAGGACTGCGAGGAATTCCTGTCGGACACTGTTGTCAGCTATCGGTTCCTACGTCAGGATTTTCAGTTTATCGAGGTACAGCGTGACGAGATCCCAACCCCGGGCCGGAGTATTTACCGCTGCTTTCCGTGTCCACGGATCAGGTCGGAGAACTTGTGGAGCAATTTCAGTTTCTTACTTCCGAGAACCGGTGTTTCCTTGCGCGAGCCCACTACTTTCTGTTCTTTATCGATTATTTATCTAGCATTTCCCCCCTCCAAAACACCCTTACTAAGCGCGACCGTCGAACATGCAGACTCAAGGCTAAGCCTAAATGATCCCAGCACGTATCTGTAAAACACAATAGTGGGATAAGTTATGATGTGACTGGCTTGCGGGTCCAGGTTTGCCCGGAGGGCCGTTGAATCTCACTTTCAAAGTTGTCTGTCATCAAACGACTACCGTAATAAGAAATGCCGCGTTGTGCGCGGGAAACTCGAACCGGTTTCTGAGCCCCTAATCGATTAGATCGACTACAGCTGGTGACCTCTTTCAACCGATCACACGCCGCTGGTGTTCCGTTTCTACTACTAGCTGAGTTCCGTAGCTACAATCTCCCTTTTCTTGGTCACATTACAAGGAAGTGACAGTTCCGCTAACCCACAGAGACGTCACTGGCAGTAACGCAGACTATTGTACTGAATGTGAGCAAGAAAAAAGGGAGCTGACTGATATCATTGCACAATGTCTCAACAGTTCTTGTGGGTCCAGGGTTGCCCGGGCCGCGGAATGCTCACCCTGGAATAAAAAGGTGAAAGTCATCCAAATCGGGCATGGCCACAAATTTTCACAAACAACCTCAATATGAGGCAAGTTATGTTTGTCCGATTCAAGCCCGACCTCAACATGCCTGATTACCATAAGTCCAGGACCAAGGCAATCACTGCTTTCCGAATCTCTTCGGAAAGCTTCACGATTCGACCTGAAGACTGGACCTCTCGAGAACCACATGCCGTTTGGTATGGAGTTCCGGTCGAAGCGGACTACATCCACGCAGATGGTGGGACATCCAAACGCTGCTTGGTGGAGGCTTTCAGCCAGGATGGGCAAGTCCTCGGTTACCTGTCGTTGCCCCGCCGGTATGCACCAGCCTGGACCCAACTTTGCTATACCATCGTCTATTGGTTGACAATGTGGAAGGCTTGGCTTGTCGAGTCCCAGCAAGCGCGGAGGTCACGCAGCCAACCGGCAGACCTCGCGAAAACGTGCATCAACAATGCGGGTGCCCGGTTCATAAAGTACCTCTACATTCGACGTCTCATCATCGACGAGCTACTCCGACACCGCATGTCCAAAGACGAGTCGGACGAACTCGATGTTTTCGACGAGTTTTTGATTCGCGACCGCTTCGATTGGCTGTACACGGATTATGACCAAATTCACCATCGCTTCCTGCATTACCTCAACCTCGACCCCGTCCACCCATCCACCCGAGCCATTTTTAGTAAAGCCCTTCTCATGTTTCCCTTTTGAAAGAAATTGACAGGAATAACCATCTTCAGGAGCGGATCATCCCAAGCTGACGATCCCCAATGCAATGGTTGCACCGAGCCCTTCAGATGGGCAAACCTGGATCAAGGGCAAGGTGAACCACTTCGACTTCCAGAAGTACTTCCAGACCACCTTCCAAGAGCTTGTGCGCTATTGGACGACCAAATCCTACAGGGGCATGGACGATCTGCCGTATGACCCTGACGCGGGTCTTCCTGACAAGTGGCATGAAGGACATGAGCCTGCAGTACATCTTCTCACCGCCGGCGAGGCTCACATGCGAATGGACTCGGGCAGCCGGTAGGCAACCCACCGGCGTTAGCTCTCGAGGTGCTCTGCTGACTCCCAGATGTTTGTTTGCAGCCTCAACGACGTGGGGTATGTTTCCTCAATATTATGCATGTTGTACGTGCATTAAATGGATATTTTTCCTCGCGCGTTACAGCAATGACCCTTCAACTATCGTTCCGGCAGGAGCGAGCGCGGCAGCTGAATCATCGTAAGCCATAACTGCATCGCACAAACCTCACGCTCGACTGAGCTTCCTTGCAGGACGTCGGTGGATGTGCATCACGGCATCGTCGACAACGACGCAACTCGGGCAATCGTTTGTTCACTTGCCAGTCCCGAAGATGGCATCAACCTCGCTGAGGCACACGAACGCCTCCAGCAGCTGCTTGGTGCCTCCTACGACACAGAGCGCTGGGGAAAGCTGCTCGACAGCGTGCATGCTGAACCTGGAAAGCCGTCGCTGCTGACGGTTGAGGCGGCGTTCGAACTTTACCGGGACTCGGGGGGAGGTGCGGGTGCTAGTGAGGCTGAGCGTCAAAGGAACCTGCAGGCGTACCGTCGCCTTGCTAAACAATTATTCTGAAGGTGCCGGCAGTTGTCCTGTGAATCGCTGTATGTTTGCGTGGCATGTATGTTTGAATTTTTTAATGTACCACTTTTTCTCGTTCCAAGCCATCAACGGCCTCCTGGTTCTTGAAACCCTAACCCCTAAATTCCCGAGGGTTTCAGTGGGTTGATTGCGTCTCTTTTTTGCGGGCGTTTGCAAGAATCTGTATTCAATGGCCCTCCGGGCAAATCTGGACCCGCAAGGCAATTATCGACATACGCGCTTAGTAAGGGTGTTTTGGAGGAATCCCCTCCCCCGAATTGGATGCACACACATCAGCCCCCTCCACTCATTTGCCTCAAGAATAGACAGTCACACACCAGCTTCAACCGATCGAAGAGAGATGGAAGAAATCAAAGGAGCGAGAGTCGTCATAGGAGTCCAGCTGCGAGAACAGGACACACTGTCTAAGCAAGCGAACCTAGTACATTCTGTCACAGGGGCGTTATCTAACACATAACGGATTTGAAACCTGGCCCTTTCAGGCCTTTGTTTATTTCGCCTTTCCTCGATGTCTTTATCGGGTTTATCTGCCTCTGCTGCATCTGACGTCTCCGAGTCGTTTACCTCCCACTCCGCATCCCACTGAGCAATGCTTCAGTGCATGCACATCAACGGTCTCCCTGTCCTAGGGTCACGGTGGAAATCCACACCGCTATATCTGGTCGTCTGGAAATAATGGGTTGCACTGCTGCATCTCGTCAATAATGATTGTTGTCGTGCTCTGCGCTTACGCGCGGAAGGTTCTGAATCGCCAATGCCAGTGGGGGCTCAGTGCGTCAGTACATGCAACATGCAATGCTGCTGTCATAGACGACAGTGTTGGCGCAGTTGGCTTACATGCAGAATGTTCCCCTTTGCCTTACGGGGCAGAGTCAATGCAAACCACGGCCAACATAGACTGGTGATGGCGTGCCACGTGCTCCCGATGGTCTGCAACTTACCAGTATTGTTAGCGGTGCTCAGGATCTTGATTCCGTGCGTGAGTGATCTCAAGAATGCATTAGTTGATGAACATACCTCTTCCTCTGTTTTCCACTCAGACGCTAACGTGGTCCGCAAAGCCTGTGCGTTACATGGCATGTATTCACTGGAATCTGCGCAGACGGCGGTGAAACCGCGGACTGCGTCACCTGCAATCATATTCGTCGTGGACTGCCTACACGTGTAGATGTTGTGACCTTCTTGAAGGAGATTGTCTTGTCTCCTGAGCCACGATGTCTCACAGACCATTTGATGCTGGTATTGCATGAAAAGATTTGAAAGTTGCGGGTTATGACTCGTCGCTCTCTTGACATACAAATCTGCATTGAGGTCCACTCCGTGACCCGGCCAACTTGCATGCAATACTCCTATGATACATAGAGACATAATACAAGTTGGCCGTTGCGTGGCTGAAAGACGAGTGCATTACGCTGCCACGGATGTGGCCCTTCGCGACTAGTTTTTTAACGTACCACTTTTGCGCGTTCCCGTTCTGAGAAATACTGCGCCCCATATCGCACGGGCGCCCAAACCAGGTTTGTCTTTGACAGGGCCACAGCTGATCGTTCTTTCAAACCGAACCTATCTCTGCTAGGCCATACCAATCAGAGAATGCCTCCGTCCAGCCGCCCTCCGAATCTCCTCGGAGCGGGTGGCGCCGAAGAAAACAACATTACCGGCATGTAGCTAGGCAACCGCATGGGTATGGGTAACCCGTGTGGGTAGCGGGTATGGGTATTGTGAGGGTACGGGTGCGGGTGCTACTTTCAGATACGCATACCCCTACCCGTACCCTCACTGCGGGCTGACGCAACGGAACAACTCGGACGATGAGGTCCCGCGCTCATCCACGCGTCCTCCACCACCACGTTTTGACTTGTGACTTGTTTCGAGCCACAGCGTGCGCCGCTTGTTGGGCCATTCATACGGCGACCATTCCCATTATCTGACGCCATCGCCATCGTTTCAGCGCGTCCGATCACGTTCAACATCGCCCATCGCTTCCTGGTCGCCCTCTGGGTCTCCTGGCCGTTCTTGTCGCGTCCACGGCATATCACATCGTATTTGGCGCCTGTGACAACATTTCGGCCGTCCCAATCGCCCTTGATGACTTTGAACCTCTATGGTAAGTCCAAATGGCCTCCCAGGCTGTTATCTCGACGTGGTGCGTCCGTTTCGTCGGCGCACTCATTCCTGACCTCCCTAGGGCGTTCCTGGACATTGTGGGGACTGCCTCGCACTGCCGTTTCACCGCTTGTGTCGACTGGGCGCTCTGGAGGTCTCTCAGGTATGTTCTCCTCCCGACCCTTCTCTAGGCATTTACTGACACGTTGTAACATGTTTGTAGGCTTATTCGGCACGCATCTTGCGTCCTCATCTCGACTAGAGCCTCCCATTGCGTCCGCTTCAGCTCCCGGATTGTCGTTGCCGTCGCGCTCATCATCCTGCCCTCCTCGTGTGCCGCAGCTCTCAAGGCCCGGGCCTCTCATACACCCCAGGCCTCACCCTCGACATGACAACAACAACAACATGATGACAACGTGCCGTCGCCCTCATCGTCCTGTCCTCATCCCGTGCACCCGTGGCCCTTGTACACCCTCAGTGGTCCCTCACCCTCGTCTGCACTCTCGGCACAACAACACGAAAATGGCGTCCTGTCATGCTCGTCATCGCACACCCTCACGCTCACCCTGAGATGGTACAGAAGCGATGGTACAACGTGCACAATTGTGTGCGTTGTACCATTGCTTCTGTGTCACCCTCACCTTTGCCCTCACGCTCGCGCTCACCCCTCACTCCCGTCCTTGCACT
>JBBPOE010000591.1:0-18288 GCA_038091295.1 Tylopilus felleus | reverse complement strand
TCAAGGGGCATGTAGACGGACCCACCAAGGATCCGTCCAGACACCTTGCATCATCCCACACGGAATTCGGGACACATGGGCCGATCATATCATGGATGGTTCTCGAGTTCCATCTGAGTCGTTTCATACCAGGTTCGCGGATGTGAGTTATGCGAGGTAATCGTGCACACTTGAGTGCAGCCAGAGATTCCCTTGAGACCACAAGATAGCCCATCCTTGGGATAAAATCGTTGCATACCGGCAACGATATTTCTCCGCCCCAAACACATATTCATCCACGGACTTTGATCGGTGATGATATGAATAACTCCACTCTAGTGATTTGACGATGCTCATGGACCCACTAGCCCCAGCGTCTTCCTTAGTGGGCGCGCTCCTCAGGACGAATATCAGTTATATGAATTTGATATTGATTGGAGATTGGAGCAGGATATGATATCCTCGGGAGAAACCCGCTCGTGTGCCTGTGGCTATTCTTCCATGACAAAGTCGTGCTTTCCTCACCGCTGTTACAATCATTCTCATCTGACCGCAGTGATCCGTTTCCCTGAGCTGCGCGCAAAATGCCGCATTGTCTCTGGAAGAACATCAGCACCTGTCAAACCGAAACTGCCCGAGTCCCCCGACTGCGATCATGGGTCTCCATTCAAACCTTCTAGCTCGGTTTGATCGATATCAGACCCAGGCACTGATATCTGATAATTGTTCTAACCTGGTTTCATTTGAATTTAAATAAACAACTCGTCCGCCTATCACCAAGAACGCCTTGGATAGATTTAGCAAATGGACACGAACAAAGTCCGTGTGGAAATATAAACTCGGAGATCTCAGGAATCCGATTGCCTGTGACACCGAGACAATGAACCTGTCTTCGAATGCTCAGCGCTCAGCGATTGATTGGACACCGACGCGTTGTTAACGTCACACGACATAGAATTCTTCCCAAAGGAAATCGTAGCGTACCAGCGCAAAAGTACATGAGGGTACACGAGTGTACAAATCACTGCCGACCGGGGCTGCGATTGGGAAACAAATACAAAGACAGGGATGCGATGGTTAGGGTGGCACTCTACAGAGAAATCTAGAGAAAAATGGTGTACAATGGGGATCCTGCATCTCTACTTCACACACCAACAATGGTCACGGTTACCTCGATGGGCCTGAGTTGGCTACCAGAAGTGTTTGGAGGCGCCGCTGAACGAGACAGCTGTTGGCCCAATGTCTACAAGCAGAGATAAGGATAAGGAATGATTGCCGTGTAGACGATGTCACGTACCACGATATCACCGTCTTGTAACAAAGTTTGCTGCTGTACTCGGATACCGTTGATATAGGTACCATACGTCGAAGAACGATCTCTGATGAGGACCTGCGTCCGCTCGTCAGCATTGGATAGGGAAGCGTCAAAATGTTTCAAACCTGTTTCCCCTGTATCCAGACTTCCGCGTGCGGCGCACTCAACGAAAGGGGACCTTTTGGGAAGACGCCGTTGGACGACGAAGGTGCGACATTGGATTGAGATTCCAACTGTATTCTGACTTTGTCCGGGAGTGATAGTTGTTTGAACTCGAAGGGGAAGCTGCCTGCGGTCGGAATCAACGACAAAGTGGGCAGAGCGTTGAAGTTCATTGTAGCGAACGATGGGTTAGTTGAGCAGATGTGAGGTAAAGAGAAACGGAGACCGGGGTGGAGACAGGGATGGATGGATTCCCTCTCGGTTTTTATACCGTGCGTCGAGACATCGGCGCCTCCGATTGTAACCCACTGAGGCACTGGCGACATGTAGTGTGGCAGCAGACGGGCGAAGCCATAGAGCCCGGCGTGATTCGGAACTGCGCGTGCAGGGCCGCGCAAACGGGAACCCTGGAATTGCAGTTATTACGCATCTCGCAACCGCGAAGCACGTTACCCGTTGCTTGTGCAAGTGTACACCCTCTCCGTCAGCGTGTTCACTCCAACGGCACACGATGAGTGGGAGACATTACGCGAGAATGCAGTTCGTGATTAGAGGGATGACTCAGAGAGGTTCACGACCTCGTGGAACCAAACCTGTCCACACCAACCCAACGCTGGTGATTCCTTCCATTCTAGACGATATTGAGGTCCGTTGGTGATGAGTTGAAGCAGAGCTACCAGATCGGGACAATTCACAACAAGGGGAAACTGACGATGAAGGTACTCAGCGATTTTCGGAGATCCGGTTTGCAGGATATTAGAATAGATAAATACTATCGTTGCCACCATGTGAAAGCAGAGCAGTTAAAGCCAAAAGCTGATACAGATGGGTTCCCAACTCACAGGAAAGGCCGTCTAGATCTGATTCCAATATTAAACGGAGAATTAGGTGAGTATACTCGCGCCGTTCGATCTATACTCATTGGAGATAACCACTGCCGTGTGTCAACCACGTTGCAGGTTCGGATGCGCGGCGTGCAAAGTTGGTATGAGTAGCGTGCCGTAGCCTGAAGGGAACCTTCTTGGCGAGTCTAGAACCGATCTTCTAGTCTAAGTATTAGCTGGTATTACCTGTAAAGTATCTTGCTATTACCATCTCGAAGTTCTCGAGTTTCCGCCAACACTGGCAAGTATCACTTTGCTGAGCACGTGACCTGCTGCCTTTTTTTACGACTTTGCAAATTGCATGGTGACACTCGCGTGAGCTTCATTTCGAAACCCCAACTCTGTCAAGGTCCATCTGTTCAGGCGAGTTTGTAGCTCACCATGCCTCGTTTTCCCGGAACCATCATTTCTCTGTTGCGGCCTTCTCAGAGCTTATTAAAAACCTCGGCGCTCGCGCCATCACGGACACCACAATTGCAGGCCAATTTCTCAACGCGACATGCACGACCTATCTTAGAAGACCGCCCATCATCTCATACCGCTCCACGAGAGTCAGATAGCGACGCGCGGTTTGCTGCTCATCTTAATTCCGTCTTTCGATCTTTGGAGTTTCCTCCGGAGTTAGCGAGGCGGATACTCACACATGGCAGCCACAATGCTGCTATTCACGGGCACAACGGTCGCCTGGGTTTCATCGGTGAGTATTTATTCAATTTGAACGACTTTCACTCGCTCATGGTTGACGTTTAACTCTACACCGCGAACATCGTCAGGTCGCCGTGTCTTGGAATCGTATTATCTATTGTTCGTCCACGAAGCTGCACGAGGTGGTGCACATCACGACTATGACCGCTTGGTTTCACGCGCTCTAAACACGTATTTCTTGGGTGAACATATTGCGCCTCGGTGGTCTCTTGGTCGCGTGCTCCTCTGGGTACCGACAGCTCCAAGGGAAACTCTTCGGACCGCTCAGTCGCAAAATCCAGACTCCGAACTCGATGATGCATTGGCGGCATCCCCTGGTATAGCAAAGAGTGTCGGGCTTTACAAAGTGATGGGCGAAGCCGTTCAGGCTGTGGTTGGGGGTGTTTATCATCAATTTGTACGTGTTCGGCTTCAATTGTAATGGCGTCTAGAGTGTCTGACGATACTGGCGATAACCTTTCCCCGTTATCCTGGCGTATAGGGTGGCTCCGTTGCTCATCAATTATTCCACACGCGAATACTTCCTCATCTTTTCTTGCCTGGGAGATCGAGCGGTGTTCCCGAGGAGTTTCACACAACAGCGTTGCAAATCTGTGAACGGATGGGTGGCCCTGAACGCGATCTGCTACATCATATAAGCAGTCCTGAACACACAAAGGACGAACATGTACATGTACTATCCAAGAGGAGGGTGGCGTGAGTCACTTCTTTCATTGTTATCTGATTGAATAAGGTGTTCACATCCGTTGCAGCGCCGCTGGGGTATGACCGCTTTCATGTTCACTTGCTTGAATTGTTGAGTCGTATCTCTGAACCCAAAATAATTACCGCAGTTATTATTTTTTAATTGGATATACTGCTCTCGAATTTCCAGGCCTGATTATCCAGCGATACTTTGTCCGTAAGCCAACCATGATGCATGTTTGGTCGGCACATATGATAGTCTTCTTCACTCACCAGCGAGAACTTGACCATCCTGCTCATATCTGCCGCGATAATAATTGACCAATTGCCTGTCACCTCCCTTCTATCTACGCAGGTGAATAAGCTTTCAAACTTGGAGGATTACTCATCCACGTTCCTCACTTGTCTCTTTCAAATCTGTACACTTGGGCCTCATGTATCAAGATGAGTGTCTACACGAGGCCGCGGCCCGCGGCTAGATTAATATGAAGGACGGCATTCAAGGAAACCAAACAATAATCCCCCTCACGTGAAGCGACAATGATCGTACCATCCGCTGTACTATCGGGACTTGAGCCTTATTCTATCTCGTCCAGTGACTCGATTATTGTTTGCCAGGACTTTGAAATTCTTTCCGATCAATACGTACCGTCAGTTTACGTCTCTCGTACACTCCTCCGGGTTCTAGTCGACCTGCCGATGGAGTCGTATTGTCTCACAGCGGAGCGGAGCTCGTGCATTCTCCGAAATCAGACGGGTGCATTCAGGGGTGATTTTCATGGCTGTCCCTGTTTATCTAAATTACAGGTCTGGGCCTATCGCGAGAGAAGAAAATATTGAACCTTGTAATCAGCTGGTACGTTTCGACTCAATCGAGACCGGGTCTGAAGAACGGTATCAAGATGTAGGGAAAGCTTGTTGGTAAGCCCGAAATTGCCGTGGCCGAGACCGAGTGCAAAGCACATTGACAAGATTGCATTCAAACTCTCACCCCAAAATTCTGATCGCACGGAACTGCATTTGGGAGGGAGTGTAATGCAACAATGGGAGGCGATACTGCGGAGTTCTGGCTCAATGATGGAGCTCTCACTACTGCATCAGCTCAGCCTGATCGCCGTTGGGACGCACCGCAACCAATATTATTGTATCGCTAATCCGATTGACACGTTCCACAACTCCCTATCCAGACAGGAATGAGTGGCTTTTCGTTATCACCCCCAACCTCACTGAGACGATCCAGCACGCGTAATTCCTCTCGTCCGCCGTTCAGCTGGCCGAATATCACATACTGACCCTTCAACTTCTTCAGCTGAGCTTCGTCGTCGGTGAGCACAACGAAGAATTGTGACGTATTCCTGGCCCCGGACCCAGTCTTGGAACTCGCCATCCCGAGCGAGCCTTTGCGGGGTATCACCTTGAGACCCTCTTCCTCAGCTTTGAAATCGCCTCCATAAATAGACTGCACGAGATTGGATCAGAGATGAGGCTACCATGCTCCGAAGGTCCTACCTCGCCGCCGCTTCCATCTCCCCGAAGTATATCTCCGCCCTGGGCGATAAAGCCCTGGACGATTCGGTGGATAGGGCTTTCCAAGTAGTGAAGTTTCCTATTGGAAGCGTTCTTGCACGCCCCTTTCTCTCCGGTACACAACGCGATAAAGTTGGTGGTCGTCTTTGCCAACTTGGGCGACGCGCTCAATTCGAAGACGAGCCGCCCCGCCAACAAGGGTTCCGGGGGTTCGAACCGCAAGGGTGTCTCGTATCCCTGTGACGCGTCGATGCCCTGCAGTATCTCTTTTTGCCAATCCATGAGTTCCTCTGGGTTGGACGGTAGACCATAACTTGCCGCGTGCTTGTCGAGGTGTGATCGAGCGCGACCGTACGCGTCACGATCGCGTAAGAACTTTTGGGAGTCCCCCATGCAAACATCAAGAAAGATCTGACGCCCTGCCATGGTGCTCGTTGTAAAGCGTTCTTTACTACCTCTGGCTGATCTGGAATAGATTGGTATGTGTGAATTGACTCGGTTTGAGCCGCTTGACACACGGATGCCTTTTTTCATGCGAAATACATCGGTGAGATGGCCGAGCGGTCTAAGGCGCCAGACTAAGGACTAGGTCATTAGATGACCACGGAATATCTGGTCCGAAAGGGCGTGGGTTCGAATCCCACTCTCATCACAGCTTTTTTCTTCCGGGAATTGTCGTTAATCGCAACCGCATCGAGCGAGTACCTTCGTCTCTCTTCAGCACGTGGGTGATCGCTGCATTCTGGTAGGCTCTCTCTATAGTCAAACTTGTTGGCGAGATGGCCGAGCGGTCCAAGGCGCCAGACTAAGGATCAGGTCATTAGATGACCAAGTTTATCTGGTCCGAAAGGGCGTGGGTTCGAATCCCACTCTCGTCACGCCTTTTTACTACTTGCACTTTTGATTGCATACTAGTCAGGACAAAAACACTTTTATTTTGCCTTTCGCTCCGATCCTCGATCCCTTTCTCCCATCACATCATTTCTAACCCTGCGAGTCCTGTTGTACGTGCCATCTGCATCACAGAAATTGAGATGATGGGGTGCAGCAGCCGGACACCGTTGTGGATGTGGTTACCTAATGGAGCGAGTGAGAGCCCTCGTTTGAACGCAGGCTACGCAGCCCAGTACATGTCACCAAGACACCCCGCCGTCTGATCAACAGATCGCCTACAGTGGCGGCGACAAGACACGTGGCACGGCACGTTTTGAGCCCATAGCACTCCCCGTCACGGTGCTGACGATCGTTGGTGATTCGGAGTGCGCCAACAGTGCGTCTGATGTGAGACTAACACACCCGACTGATGGCCCTCAAAGCGCTTGGATGGCAATCGATTCGATATGCTGCGGTCACCTTCTGTTCGCCACAAGTACGACTCGGGCCCATCATTTGGACGCCACCTAGTAGGTTCCGTTCAGGGCCACCGCCCCCACCTTTGAGTTGGTCGAGAGTATCACTCAGGCTGCACCATGCATACTCAAGCTGCATCCCGTGACGTGCTTGGAGGACGCGTCAGGCTCCGCTGTGTATGAAAGCCTGGAAAGCATCATGCTTGCGTGTATCACTTGAGATCCTCGTAGGGGAGACCTAGGCTCTATCATTCCCTCTCAATGACACACATGGCAGATGCGACGTACGACAACGTTTCATGCAGACGGATGATTGACATGCTGTGCAGTGTTAATATTATGGATTCGGACGTCATCGGTTCGAATGTCGCGATGTCGACACGCCTCCAAAAAACTTGCCAGGAAAGGGTTACGAGATGAAAGTGTGCTGCTGTAGTACACTCTGCAATCACTGTGTGATGTATGTCATTCGACATGAATGTACCTGTCGCCATGGATGACTCGGATGAGCAAGAATTTTCCGGAGCGAAAAGGGGAAAGTGTACATGTTTGCACCTCATGACAACGCCGTCTGATCGTGTTTGAGGCGCGCTGGCCAGTCGACGGAGTGCGAGAAAAGCAATCGCACGAGGAAAGTGGATAAGTTTGTACCTCACGCTGACTGCCGTCTGATCGGGTTTGAGGCGTTTTCGATCAGCCAGAATGGCGATCCGAGCCGCCCCGGGGGCCCGCTTAATGCCCACGTGGCAAGCTTGCAGAGAGAGAAAAAATTTGATGAGAGTGGGATTCGAACCCACGCCCTTTTGGACCAGATAAACTTGGTCATCTAATGACCTGATCCTTAGTCTGGCGCCTTAGACCGCTCGGCCATCTCACCTTGAGTAGATTGTCAGAAAAAGTCTAGATGTGCCCTGCATGTGACCATCACGCGTCACATCCTGGCCACACCTGTGTTACAGGGCTTTGCAAGCATCGACCACTCGAGTCTGGACGGTCCAACATGGCCACTGCATACTATGAATTCTACAGAGGATCATCGTACGTTTAAACTTTACTTGATCGCAAATCAATCAATACAATGGCTCTGTAGCATTGGCATGGCCCTCACAGACTCGCTGGACGAGCTCATTACGAGCGGCGCTATCACGCCACAGCTAGCGATGAAGGTCTTGCAACAGGTTCTGCATGTGGTATCGCACCCCAAGATCAAGCATGCTGACGACGGTCTAGTTTGACAAATCCCTCGCAGACACGATGGTGAAGCAGGTGAAGACCAAGACGACGCTCAAAGTACGTTCTCCTTACTGTTTGCGAGCTTTGTTTCGTTCATGTCGTCCGTTTACAGGGTCACTTGCACACGTATCGTCTTTGCGACGACGTGTGGACGTTTATCGTCAAAAACCCGTCTTTCAAGATGGAGTCGAACGAGATGGTGTCGGCACCACGAATAAAGATCATTGCATGCAAGAATGGAGACGCCATAGAGGCTGGAAAGAAGTGACATACCTGCGCTCCACCGTCATCCGTATTGTACCATAGAGGTCTTGTAATCCTGTAGTTAGCTCGCTGTCTCCGTCGTCGCAGCGGTACTGGATGGGCTATACCATCAACCCAGTGTATTGCTGTGGAATGTGGACACATGTGAGCAGAAGCTGTGGACGCAAGCCCTTAAGGGCTAAATATGAGCCTGTAAGCACACACGTGCTCATATATGGACTTCCCATCCGGTCGGCCTTGTTATCCTCTTCTCTTCCTCCTCCTCAACACCAACGACACCCACCATGGATACCATCAATTATCCAGAACCTCCAACGGAATCGAGCGTCTCCTCAGCTCGTAGAGCTCTCGAAATACAGCGCCAAGAGCTCGACCGACTCTCAGAACGCATATCTTCGGCAGAGGACGCCCTCACGCAGATCGTCAACGACAGTAAGCGCGCGATTCGAGAGATGCAGCGCGAGCAACATGCATTGGAAGAAAAAGTGAAACACACGCTGGCGTATATCTCGCCTATACGGCGGCTGCCCAACGAACTCCTCCGCCATATCTTTTTGTTCAACTTCGACAATCACCCTTGCTGTGCTTGGATTCTCGCTTCTGTCTGCGTCCTATGGCGTAGGCTGGCTTTATCGATACCTAAATTATGGTCCAAGGTGAGCCATAACTCTTCTCTGGTGTGCCATCGGGTCTGGATGCGTCTGCTATTCCCCGCATCCATTGGCGCCCGAATGCGTTTATCGATGGAAACGTGTTTTGCACCCAACCTTCCCCTTCCTAATCTCTCTCTGTAATTCTGTGCAGTAAATGCCCCTTGAAGTTATACGATCTGCTACGCTCCGTTTCCCTTCGACGAGCTATATGTGGGGCCACATGCTATCCTCATTTGCTTTGATGTCGATTGAACCCTTGGATTGAACTTTCACATCTGACCTTTTTACCCAGATACGCCTCGTGACCAACCAAAGTGCGTCTCCAGACACCATTCGCCTCTGGCTCGAGCGGTCAGGCGACAAGGTTCCCCTGGACATCGAAATCTACCTCCGGGTGAGCGGAGGTTCGACAGAACCCTGTAGTCGAGCTCGAGCATCATCCCCTACGCCCTGGATCCCGCCGCCGCCCAGCCCACCGACGCACTACGTCCTACCACATCCACCGCCTGGTGCCATTATTTTACCTCCAGCACAAACACCGATCATCGTTCCCCAGTCACCGTCCCACCATGACGCCTGGGCATCTCCTCCGCCTCCTTCCTCGCGAAGTTCCCCGCAAGCCCAACGCAACTCGCATTGGGGGCATATCGCAATCTTTTACTTGATTGAGCAGATGCAACGATGGCAACGGTTTGTCTTCCGGTTTGACAAGCAGTTTCCCTCGATATCTGCGCTCAAGTCTATCAACGGTGCGCGTCAAACGTTTTATTGAGGATTTTCATTTAATTACGTGATTTAGGCGACGCTCCCATGCTTAGAGAGTTTGAGATTTCGTGTGCAGAGACGATATACGCTAATGAATGGGCTTGGCTTCCCTGCACCACTCCGTCCACTCCTTTGGCGTTAACACAGCTGCAGTCACTCATGCTACACCATGTACCGTTCAAGTGGTCCTCTCCTATCTTCAAGACTGACTTGCGATCTCTTAACCTTCGCTCGCTTCCATCCAATCATCTACCACTCGATCGGATCTTGCACATCATCTCGAGTAACTCAAATCTTGAGTCTCTGACGCTGCACTTTGCCGTCGTCGTGCCAGCCATCCTTCCGCTACACCCCACGTGTTTACCCAAGCTTCGCGAACTCAATTTTGGTGGCCATTACCACATGTCGACGCTTACGGACGCACTTGCCCTACCCGCGTTGGACGTGCTCAGCCTCGATATCGAAGCGCGGGACCCCATTGAAGACGTCATCACGAATTTGCTCCAGCGATCCAATAATCCTCCTGTTACTCAACTGTCGGTGTCTTACGGGAACACCAACAGTTCGACGCTTTATTATGGCCCTGGAGGGATAGTCATTGCGTGGAACTTCTTAGCAGAGATGAACCATCTTCACACGCTGACTGTCGGGGGGACGCCCCTCGAACCGTTCCTAGTCGCGTTAGGAACACCCGAGGACGAGCAGGCACACTGGGTCTGCCCCAACCTGAAAACAGTGACGATGAAGAGTTGTCACACGCATCCGGATGGGATCGCCAAGCTCGTACAGCTCATCGAGGCGCGCAATCCGGAGACGGGGACGGCTACGATGGTGCAGGGGGTGACGCCTACCAAGTTGCGACACATTGAGTTGCACGACTGTGCGTCGGTGGGACCGGACGTGTTGGAGTGGCTGAAAAAGCGGGTGGAGGTGGTGGTTTGCGTGGAGCCGACTTATGGGAGGTCACTTTGATGAGCCGTTTCTTGTTCTCTCGTAACCTAGTTGCGAGCTCTCGTATATCCTCGTAGTACGTATAGTTTGATATTTGTATTTCCCGCGGTGTGTATTAGTATTTTATGTATGGTGTGGAAACGGCAGTGCCTGGATCATGGATGGGAAGGTTATTTTTAGACATGCCACCAGGGTCACTTTGGGAAAACTTGACATTTACCTGAAATGGGAATAGTCTATCAATTCCATAAAATCAGATAAAAATGAGCCTTGGAAACGATGTATCAGAGCTGCCAGTCAGATACTAAGTGTTGCGATAGTTCTCATTTGGTTCTCATGCGCCTGGTGGGGGTCATACTCGTATTAATAATTACGGCTATGAATTCAATCTCCGACATGAAAAGTGCTTTCCCCGCACTGTCGGCTCGGTTTCCTCCGCGCTCCACAATTCGCACTCCGCTCAGAGACTGTCACGCTCCTGCGTGGGGGGATTGCGCCATTGTGATGCCAACTGCAACAGTAGTTTCGTTACATTTGCATCGGAAACATGTAGTAGATCTAAGGAATGACGTACCTATCTGTCTATGAACATTTTGTTCTGAGTTGTGATCTGAGTCCAACTGAAACTCTGGTATACCGTGTTCATGAGTCGCAAAATCGGACGCCGGGCAATGAAGACGTGTTCCCTCATTCTAAAAAAATATGAGGACGTGAAGCCATGATGTGTCATCCCAGATATCTGTCGAGCCAGGGTGGAAAATGTGATGATGCGTGAGCTAGACATTTTTCTTACAACTTCCTGTGCATTTTGCAACGCTTGTTCGATGGGCATGGGATTCGTGCGTCGTAAAAGGCGCATTAGCACCGCACACAGTACAGATTTGGTATAGATCGAAGCATTTGACTTTGAGCGCTCGCTAAGACGCCCGTCGACCAGAAACGTGGCACACTGGAGTGTCGTAGCTTTCGTGATCCGTAGTGTCTCGGAATACCAAGGGATCTTGGCACACAGCGTAGTGTCATTGACTCGACGATACGGCGCAGTCAGAAGTTGCCAAGAATCCTGAAAAGGCGTAGTGTGAGATCGAGAAAGGTGCCCAAACAAGCATAGTTCCAAACCGGTGTAACAGGATCATGGACAAGCGTGCGGTGACATCGCGCCCAGATATAGGCTGGGATCAAAAATGACGAATCCACAGCACAGGCCCACGGTGTGACGCGGCGCCAAGGTGGAGTTGAGTCGATGGAGTGATTGTACCCTTGGCCCAAACCCTGGGCATCGCCTGGGTATATAAGCGGGGGCTTGTCGCCCTCGCTAGTCCGCAGCTGGCGAGAACATCGTCCTTTCTTTCTTCCGTCGTACCTCTGTCGAGATGCCCGTGCCAGTCATTAGCAAGACGAGTGGAGAATGGGGTAATTTAAATAAAGCCAAACAGGGCTGCCTAATGCCGTATGACATTGACTCGGAGATCATGAACAATCGCAGGTCTGTTTCGAACGTTCGTCCAAGAATGCTCTATCCTCATCATACCACTCACAGCGTGCAGGCACCTGACGCTCACTCTCACCGTCCAGCTCACCCCACCCTCTACGGCGAATTACCCACTTGGAGAGACCACCACGTAGCCCAGTTGAGGGGTGCGATGTCGCCGAATGGCCATGCCTTCACAGAGAATATCTTGCCCGGCACGGTACCCCTCGCGCCACTACCCCCCACATCTTACACCCCAATAGAATGGGACTGGGACGTCGAACACGCAGACAGGAGACGCGAGGCAAGAGCCGACGCTGCGCACGACGCACAGCCCTTTCTGGTCGATCGAAGAGTCCTCAAGGACATCGTCCGCGAAAAGACCCACTGCGAAGTCGGGCGTATCACGTTTTTGAGTTCAGGCAAGTTGCTCCGTCTTCCCTTATCCGGACAGCTGCTGAACAGCCCCGCAACAGGCACATTCCACAAGGTTGGTGGTGACTAACATTATGGTCCGGCCACATCCAGCTTACGTTGTGTGCTTATCAGGCTTATCTCGTCACCCTTGTTGACACGCGGCAGCTCGTTGCCCGTGTCGCGCGTCGATTCATGCCTCGACTCAAGACGCAATCAGAGGTTGCGACGATGCAGTACCTCCGCGAAAAGACACGCATACCTGTCCCAGATGTATATTTTTACGACTCAAATCCTTACAATCGTCTCGGAGGCGAATATATTCTCATGTCCAAGGTTGGTTCTAATTTGGGTACGCACGTGTCCCTCGTTTCTGACATCGTTTGATTGTCCAGGCATCGGGTATCCCACTCGGTAGAGTGTATCACTCGATGTCCAATGAACAACTCAAGATTCTATTCAAAAATGTAGCATCTCTCATCATACCTCTGTTTGCTCAGCGTTTCTCACATATTGGATCTCTCCATTTCCCCACATCTTCTCGATCAGTTGCATCACCCTTAACTTCATCCTCATCCCCAACAACACCCACCCCAACGCATATACAATTCAAGCACTTTTCGTTATTACCCAGCCCCACTACGCCAACAGCGGCCCATCCCACGTGCGTCGCGCCGACTTCAGTACATGTCGGACCTATCGTTTCTTGGCCCTTCTTTGGATCCGGCCGGGGCGACCTTTCGCATCCTTCCGAGATCGATCGTGGACCCTGGTCATCAACAAGATCCTATTTAGAGTCTTGTGCACGGCGTGAGATAGCGGGCGTAAAGCGCGAGGGCGAGGGAAAGTGCGCACCTCATCGGCTGCACCTTGATCCGGGCGAGATCCGATCCTCCAGACACCATCACCTCGATGCGGTACCCGATGATCAGAGCGATGACTCTGACGAATGGGATGCGCAAGAGAGTGACGAGGAATGGGAAGGTCCTGGGGATGTCATGTACCGCGACTATCGCCGCATGCAACGGAGTACCTTCCTGATCGCGCACGTCATGCAGCGCGAACAGTCCGTGCGCAGAGAGATGGGTCGCTGGATGCGCGTCATGGAACGGTTACGTGCTCATGCGGGCAATTCAGGCCCTGAAGAGTTTAGGCTTGACTGTCACGATCTCAACTTGGAAAACGTATTCGTGGACGAGCATGATCATACCAAGATTGTATGTACAACTGTCGTCTTCTTTCCCTGACGTGGTGCTGACTCGTTTGTTTCTCGCACAGGCGTGTATCATTGATTGGGAGTCGACGACGACGCGACCGTTGTGGGCTTGTGCACATCTCCCAGCGTTCGTTCAGACCAGTCCGTTTACATCTAAGCTGTTCCAAGAGGTCGTCGCATCGATCGCCCTCTCCAAATCGTCGAAGAACGCCAGTCTCGCCGCGACCGCCAGGGAATGGCTTCACTACGAAGCCGTTGGTACCCGACTCCGGCTCGCTCATCGCTGCGTGGAGTGGGACGGATGGGAAGAAGGGCTGGTCGACAGCATTCTCGGAGCGGAAGAGCACGAGGAAGAATGGTTCAAGGACGTCGAGTCGACGGTCGAGGGCTCGGAGGCACCGAGCGCGCCGTCGTACGAAGTCAACGGGCATGTCGGGTGCGACAACGCGTCCGAGCCGTCCTCCGCTGTCCTTCGGGTGGCGACGCTCAAGAGCCGGAAGCAAGTGGGTCAGCTGCCGTTGAAAAAGGCCATGGAGAGCGAGCAGACATTAACGACGACGGGAGATATTTGTGGTGGGCGGGGCGGGGAGCTTGGGCGGCGGTTGGAGGCGTGGTTGAGCGTGAATAGGAACGGGAGGCGGCGGCGCGGTATCGGCCATGACGAGCATGATGCCGAGTCGGAATGAGGGTGCGTATCTGAGTGGGGGGTCATTCTAATCTATGGTCGGGGCACCTACGCGTTGGACCCTCGTAATGATGCATGACGAGCGTTTGTTTATAGACGAGCTATGGGGCGACAGTGTGGCATATGCATATGATGGACTTTGCATGATATCGCATACCGTGACGATTTTTTTTTCGACCGTTGAATCTTCTGTCAATATACTATTTATGCAGTCGAACGACGTCCTTTAGTAGCATCTCTGGAACTTCGTCTCGTCGGTAAGTCGACAAGCTCTCCCCAAATAACTGATTAAAGAGTTCTTTTCCATTACTCGAAGTTAAAAAAATTCTGGAGGTATCGCCTAAGCCTGAGATGTGCGACTACTAAGAACAGTCGACTTGCTCATAATGCATACTACCAAAACCTAGTTGTTTTATCCGAGAGTGTACGAAATCCTAACATAAGTCGACTGTAGCAACAACGGCTAACCGAAGGTGCTTGGTCAGCGATGCCGGCCAAGTCGGTTCAAAACTTCCCAACTTCGAGTCCGTCGGAAGAACCATACTAAATTGAATTTCATCTCCGTTTAGGCTAGCCTTTCTTCGAGCATCGCCGAACCAAGACCACAGCAGCGAAGAATGATCACGTACGATGCCAAGGGAAAGTTCGGCTTGTCGCAAACACCGGGACAACGACCAAAGGATGACAACGTCCGGGTGGCACTTGGGTGTCCATTGACGAAACGGACAAGTTACCAGCGAGTCCGAATTTTTTACCAACTGGTGATCCCGACGCCGTGGCCTGCACTATGGACGGAGACGTTGTAACTCCGAGGATACTTACTGTACGTCTGGATGTGCCGCCACAGAATACGGCATCATACACAATCATGCACTCGGACTCCATGCTTGCGTAACGAATGACATCACTCTCACCGCCGCATCGCTCGTCTTGGGCAGCCGTAACTTTGCACAATTGCAGTGCGTTGTTTAGACATGGAATTGACGCCTTGGTTCCATTCATCGCCACAGTTTAGTCTATTTGCAGCTCGCTCTATTACCCGAGTCCAAATCATGTGTCAAAGGCTCCTCTGGAGCGACGAAAATGGGATAGTGCAAATTTGAGCCCGTTCCCGACGGGCTTGCGCAGTGAATGCGCTGACGCCGGAGTATAAGCGGCTCACTGTGGTTGAGGGGATGTGCTATGTATATTCCAGACTTTAAGACGGTCTTTGTTGCAAAATCGGTCCGGGAAGTAGAATATGTGGACGTACCGTACGTTGTTGCACTGATGCTGACCAGTGCATCATGGCTATTGACGGGTCTTTTATTTTTACGTTCGCAGTGAGCAGTAAATGTTTGAAATACGTTCCTTTCCTTGGTGCTGTAAGTCAGAGATAACTTTTTTTCTCCCTTTCATACCATCCAGTTCAATGGTTCCGACTGGAGGACTCGGAGTGCATATGCCGTTTCATCTCAAACCTCAATCGAAATATCGGAAGTAACTGACCTGTTCTGGCGGCGCTCCATACAACGCGACTAATCAGGCGATGCTGGAATTATTGGACGGATCAGTTCCCAAAGCGCTCGTAATAGTGCCAAAGAGATAGCATGTCCGAGTCTGACAAGTGTGTTGTTATCGAATTCAATATGAGGGGGAGGTTCAACTTGAATGGGATAGCAATGACGTTACTATTTTCTCGACACCCTCCTTGGTAAGCAAAATATCCCGAACCTGAAAACATGTTGGTACCTGCGCAAACAAAAAGCAATTCGGACATACTTCCACAGGAGGCCGAGCGCCTCCGCTCTCTCCCATCGCTCCAGCCTCGTCATTCTGATACAGGGACCAAACTCATATGACCTACAGTCCCGTGAGTACGGATCAGTCATTTCCCGGGAAACCCACGTCATGTCGAAAAAGCGAAGCATTTGAATGTATTTTATTCTGACCCTCTGAATGGACTATAAATGCAAACAGAATAACTCTCCTTTTCTGCGGTACCGCTTGCATACGTACCGAGTTGCCTATATCCCATCTTTGATCTAACGTCAGTGTAGTATTTGCGGTAACGACCTCGGACCAGCCTTGTCTTCGACATCCAGATGTGCCCTCTTCACCGCTGCAAAAGGTTTCGGTTTCTCGGACTTCGATGATTGTGGGGGTGCTTACTTGGTCGTTCCAGGAGATCATCGACCGCGTCTTCGTACTCGCACGTGTTCGCTTGACCAGTACGGTGGCTTCCGTTAGTAAAGCGGCGCCCTTCTTCGTCTGAGGATAGAGTCTCAACGACGTTTTGCCTCATTTTGAACTTCCACTGGTATCTCTACCCGCTTATTTTTCCCTTCTTCTGTGACCGAGGTTTTCTTTCCATTGGGAATAGAGTTGGTTCGTTTGGCGCTCGCCGAGGAAAGGGCGCCTTGCTTCAAATTTAGCATGGTGGTAGGACAAGGTGGGAGAATAACAACAGGGGTTTTGCACAGCCACTATGTTATCACAATCAACGTTACAAAGCCATTCCTCCGAGTCGGTCTTAGAGGCGAGGTGGAACCCTCACAAGATAATATGGAGTTAGGGTATGTCATCCAACATGATACAAAGGAATGCGTGGAAGTGTCCGAAAACACGATCGATCTTCTCAAAGGCCAAAATCGCCGGGATGTCATCCTCCAGCGTGGAAGCCGCCTCCCACCACCACCATAGAACTGCGCAAAGATATCCGCTAGATCAGCTGGGTTCATACCCCCAAACGGGCCGCCCATTCCGCCTATGCCAGAATCGTTCCGACTCTTCGTCCTCGCCCATGATGTCCTACCGCTTTCGTCGTCGAGGGTCCGAGAGCACAGTGTATGCCTCGACGACGAGTTTGAATTTCTCCTCATCTCTGCCCTAGAGACACATGGTAAGATGTGTGTGCATGATTGAAGAAGAGACCAGGGGATAATGACCTTGTCTGGATGGTGTTTCAGAATTTCCTGGCGGTATGCCTTTTTGATGTCTGCCTCTGAGCAGTCTCTTGGAATACCTGAACGTCAATGTAAGACATAGCTTGTTCCCAAGCACTAAATAAATACATGCCGAGAATCTTGTAATAATCCTTCGTATGACTTCATTTGAGGGCGGCCTCAGCTTTCTTGAGTTCGGCCCTGAGGGATCTAAAATCTGCGTCGGCACCTTCAAATTCAGCCTGTTTGATAGAGGACTTGAAATCTGCAATCGTGGGAATAAAATTTTCGAGGTGGAGATGGATATGGGCAAGAGTGCACAGCGCCTCAAAGGATGTTGGAAGGAGAGCGAGGGAAACTTCTGCATCAATCCAAGCTTGGTTGTATTCTTTAAGCTATGTTCGAGATAATAAGGGACGTGATAGATGCCTTGTATTGAAAAACTCCGATACCTTTACCAATGCAGTGGCACGGTTGGACAACATGATGGCACGGATATATCCATCCTTACCCTCTTCTTCTGATTCACCTATGCGCTGTTGAGAGAGGAGGTTAAGACAACATCTGAATTGCAGGAGTGTTATGCACCTCTAGACACACCGTATAAAGTGTGACTGCCTTGTTTGGTTTACCGCTTTTAAAGGCCATATTACCCTCTTCCTTTAATCGTTCGACGTCTTTTATACGCTTTCGTAGTCGTGAAGCAACTTTATGTTTAGGGTCCAACCGGAGCGCTGATGCAATGCGTCGAAGTGCTTGTGGTAGCTTGCCAGAAAGGAAGAGTACTAGCCCACGGACGGCAAGAATCTCAGGTGAATTGGGTTCAAGTCTCATAGCATCACTATGGGCGGGGATATGATCCTACTAGGTCAGACTTTGTGGTGACATCTCACTATCTTACGTACCTTGCAGCGATGTTAGCGGCATCCCAATTAGTACATGCAAGTTCCAGTTTGATTTTGTACAGGCGTCATTGCGTTGGTACCTCGGTACCTTCGCCCTCTATGCTTTGTAGACACTTGTCAAGAGCTAGTCGGGCCATTCCCCACTTCTTTTTACGTTTGGCGTTGTCAAAGTCGCACAAGTGAGCTTCAAGCTCGAGGACCT